>JAQGAU010001561.1:0-18683 GCA_034698045.1 Paramacrobiotus richtersi | reverse complement strand
CGGAGTCGGTTCTCAATCAGGGATTTTTTTCACAAATAATTATTAGCAAATGATCGTATGGAAACCAGCGCTTCCCGGAAGAATGTACTTGCTGGTGCCGATAGTTTGAAATTTCGCCATAATTTAGAGCTTCCACCCATCGTGATCAAATTAATCTAATACTAAGCCAGTAAAATGGGCTTGATAACAAAGGTGTTGAGAAGTAAAAATATTCAACGGGTGGCTGTCTGTAGGAAGATGAAAAAAGTGTTTCAACTTGGCATGTACGCTCTCTGTAGTGATGATTTGTGCAACTCTGCACATTCTTCTTCCCACGAGTCAAGAAGCTGTGGAATCGCCCGTGCGTTTTTGGACAACGACTTGGTTTTCGACATCTTACCAGTTATGGATTATCCACTTCCAAAATGTTCGACTATTGTTGAATATATGCGGTTAGAAAGCAATTTGACACAAAGGTCACGTTTGGGCAGTATAGGCAGCATGTGATAAAACAGGATCTTATTCTTATTATGCGGTCATAAAAATATACATCCGCACTCAAGCTGATAAAACGAAGAATATTGGACTAACAGCACATCGCCCGACATTTCGTCGGTTTTATTTCATATAATGAAAGAAGATATTAGTCACATCACTGCTGCCTATTAGCCGCCACGCAATTTCTTCGATTCGTAATTTCTAAGCCCAAGAACGTTTCCTTAGATCTAACCGCTCGAGACGCGAACACCAGCGGCGGTGCGCAGCAACGCCGCCAGTGCTCAGCAGACGATCTGTTAGAAGCGTTTTAGCATAGCGTTTCAGCGCCTAAACTTCCCTTGCTTTACAGTGCAATGGACACGGAACTGCCGCGGAAGTGCCTCGATACTCAGTGTTGTTTTTTTCAGTATTCAAGTGCATTATTCCGTTTATCCAAAACAGGGACAACGTAGCTCGGCGCGTTGCGCCGCTACCAATGCTCGTTATTAATTAAAAACCTTTCAGGGTGAGTTTGTAAACAAAACAACTTTTTGCTGTGAAACAGTGGGCTACTCAGTGATGTGAAAAAAATCGTCATACTACCGTCGCCGAATTTTGGTGACACAAATTACCAACTAAACAAAGGATTTTCTTAATTTTCTTTTTCAGAATAAGAAATAAATCTTTCAGGGGAAGAAGAAAAAAAAACTTTTTCTTAATCAGATTCTGATCAGTAAGTCTTAGTAATTCGATTAATAGCACTTTTCAGCTCAAAAGTCGAAATTCTTTCAGTACCGTGCTGGTGGGTAAAGTAAGTTTCACTAAGTATAATTCAATAAGTATGATTTACTAGGTGAGCGCTCATTAGCTCATTTCTAACCACGCCTACAGGGGTTACGGAATCCGTGCGTTTGTGACTAGTACGTGCGTGTTTCCTGATATCAGGGCAAAGGATACTGTCATGTCTTACTGATATGAAGGAAGTCTATTTATAACAAGACAGCCATATAAAATTACAGCTTTAAAACATCGTTGGTTTTTGCGCAAACATGTCTTGCACGAAAGCAATTCCTAGACTCTGTGAGTGGAGGCTTTTGTTTAATGCGGATACTCAGGTAGATGGCAGCATGCCCAAATGCGGTACACCTTATCCTGAATTTGCGCAACAGAATCCAGCCCATAGGACTGACACCTCTACCGGTAAGGAAACAGCCTTACCCTAAATCGCATACACTTGCACAACCATCCTACTGTTTCAGCTGAATTCTATCTGCGTGTCATTGAGCGAGGAATTGGACCGGTTGCCATTCTGTCCAGAGACAAGGTCGGGGAGGATGTCGTTACCATTACGCAAGCTAAGGTATCTGCAGTCGTTCGGGATGCCGTGGAAAAGGACCTTCCGATTTACATCTGCGAATGTGTTGTCCGACAGGATGCAGTTCATAAAGTTCTTTACGGGCGGCACGGAGTCATTTGGCGAATAGTGGACATGCAAACAGTTCAAGGGCGAAGCTTTCGAACACTGTTTCATTAAATACCCGACATGTGTGCGTGTGTGTCATTATTTGTCTGGGCTTGCTAAAGCGCCTCCTTGCACGAAAAAGATGTGGCGTCACGTGGCGATGCCTTTGTTACTGAACAATAAAAATTTTTTTTTCCATCGAAATTAGCAGTGTCGTCACTTCCAACAAATGTTGAAGAAACGACAAAACACGTGCCAAATAAAAACAGATATTTCGGAAAACTTGGTGTTTTTCTTCTGGGATGCGATCTATTTTAACTTTCTTTTCTGATTTCGAAAAACGGTATATCTGCATAGGCTTAAGTTACTTTTAAAATCGGTCGATTCATCGATAGTCGGAAAATACGTTCGCGAAGTGGCCCACAATCGTCTTCAAGACAAGATTCAGAAATCCATTTTTAGCGAGTTTGCATTTCGTTCTATCACTACACGTCCTATCCAAGCTGAGAGTTTTATATTGTTTAAGCCGTTAATGGCGTTTATCAAACGGGGTCATCCTGCACTGAAAAAGTAAGGCTGTAATGTAATCTTTTCAAGTTGTTTGGTCTTACGTCGTCACAACAGCTTATGCTGCAAGGCGTTTTCAGACTGCAGATTAAATATTCCCTGTCTGCGAGATATTTCTTGTTTTTCTAGCTCGCGTCCACTTCTTGACACTGATCCAAAAATTACACCGAGTCGGAGCAATGACCAGACGGCACAGAGCAGCAAGGGCTGTCAGATGCAATCAGTCAGCTTTTTCTTCATGAGCTCATCATTCTCGGCTCTGGTTCTGCATTATTTCCAACAAAAATCAAGCCTTCTATAACGGAGACGTACTGTCTCCGTCACGGAGGAACACACCACCACAAGCCATAAAGGCCGAAAGGTCGTAAATGGCAAACATCGGCAACCTGGCCTGTGCTGTAGCACAGGCAAAACGAAGAGCCCGCATGTTTTTTTATACGCGGCAAGCGTAGACACTGAATGATCGTCGAGCCGCATGCAATGCTGGCTCGATGATCCAAAACGAAAACGCACACGCTACGTGGCATACCACGTACCGCCACCCACATATACACAGCGACAGACACAGCGTACGTGCAACACCATGCACCGTGCGCCGTACAACAAAACACCATCTATCACACAACACACATAGACGCCTCCCTGACCGGGGGCGCACAACCCTCTCACACCCCTCCTACAAGACAAGCGTCCGTCCTCGGCGCTCCACGAAGCCTCTGCAAGGATTCCTGTGTTTGGGGATGAAGGTCTGACAGAAAGTCGTCAAGGCTAGGGATGTAGGTGTACAATATCGTGGCGATTCTGGAAACCCATGTACCCCTCATCCAAGACCGTACTGGTTGGGGTGCTGGCTACCAGGAGCTACCAGGAAGCAGGGGTATCTGAGATCCCTTAAAATCTGCTGATGGGCGACAGTACAGGGATGTGTTAGGGAAATGGGCTGGTGGCAGTCAGCGGGCTAGCTGATTCTCCACATCCAGCCTGGCATCCAGTGCATCGTGGACAGGTCCTCCTGCTTGGCATCGTTGGCCTGGATCACGCGCACTCTCCTCGTGTCCAAGGGCGAAGCGCGTCCCAGCATCCCGTCCCCGTACAGCAGATCCATCCCTGATGCGACGGCAACCATGCTGATCGCGAAAGACGTCGGGAACCCATGGGAACCTCCATAAAACGAAGACGTATTGTCTCAGTCACGGAGCAACACCCCATCACAAGCCATATAGGCCGGAAGGTCTTTAATCGCAAACATCGACAACCTGGCCTGTGCTGGAGCATAGGCAAAACGAAGAGCCCGGATACGCGGCAAGGGCAAACACCGAATGATCGTCGACCCGCTTCCAGTGCTGCCTCGGTGATCCAAAACCAAAACGCGCACGCTACGTGGCATACCACGTAGCGCCACTTACATATACACAGAGACAGACACAGCGTACATGCAACACTCTGCACCGTGCGCTGTACAAAACAAAACAAAAAACAAACAAAAAAGCAAAAAAACGAAACAAAACAAAAAACCAAAACAAAACACCATCTATCAAACAACACACATAGACGCCTTCTTACCGGGGGCGCACAACCCTCTCACACTTCGAAAGCCTATACCGATTTCAGTTTGCATGGGAGTATCCAGTGATTCATCGTATCGTTTCAACTCTGAGGCTGCTGACCATGCGTGTGCAGTACTACTAGATGACGTCCAACATGATTCCGGTGCGTGGATAAACGCATTACGAGCAGACAACCCGTTTCCCAACTCCAATCTGTTTGACAACAAAACAAACTAGCCGGAAAAAGTGCATTAATTCAGAGTCAGAGCAGAAATCGAACGTTGAAGGACATTTAAGCTTGTGCTTTTGAGAATGCGGCAGAGACTTTCGCGAGACAGTTAAGCATGTTACGCAATTTTACAGCTAGGGTGAGAGAGAGAGCCTTTTGAGGTATGCATATTGAAAAGTAATCAGCTGTTCTACGGGCCACAGTCTTTGTTATGTTCAAATTTGGCAAAATTTGGATGGAAACTGCAAGCGCTATCGCGGTACGCAGAAACGGTTGTCAACAACCCTTTTTGTATTACTCTTGAACATGGTGGACCTCCGCTTCGCTTCGGTCGATTAATAACGCTCATTAGGTCAATAATAATTGTTGTTTTTTTATTTATTTATTAACATTAAAATATGTTATGACTAGGTAGCACTTCATTCTTTCGTGCTTGCAGACCGAGCAAGCTCGAAACAGCCGACAAGCCATACACAAGAGTAAAAAGACTTAGAATCTTTCGGTAGATAGCGTAAATTCGCATAACTTATTGAAATCTCGCCCTGCCTGCCGTTGTATTCTGAGTCGTATCCTGTAACTGCGTCAAATGCGGTATGTGCTGCGCCGTCTTCTCAAAAGCTAAAATTCAAAATTCGAAGCATTTCTAACTAGCGCTTGTTTGAAACTCAGAAAATACCAAAATTATGTTCAGCCGCAAAATAAGCCGCTTTCTTTCACCTCAAAGAGGTATTTTGTTTACTGCTTGCCCCCGCGCATGTCAGTGTTATCTTGTTAGGGGCAACGGGGATCAGGATACTTAATCTTATTCATGAGATGGTAAAGCAATCGAATGGTAAGGAAGCTCTGCAAATATAAAGAGAACACAACCTTATATAGGGTGGCAAGGCTAGTGCAAGTAAGGAAACCGGAATACGTAATAGTCAGTGGCGAGATATGGACATACAGACATACGCAACGGCCCGAACGGAACTTCCCGTTACATAACGAACGGCTTTGAATCATGCACTGATCCCTGTTCGACAAAATTTTCGAAACTTTTTCCGAGATTTGTACTTTTTTTCTTCTGTTTGGCATTCTCGATGCAGAAAATTTCACTTATTTTGAAAAACATTTAGATATCATCGAAACCGTCCAAAACGGATCTAAACAATTGTTTTTAACAGTCTGTTTTTATTTTTTTGAGTCTGCATTGCCTCCCATCGGTCACGCGAAATTCAAGTTTGCCATATTCCCCGTCCAAAAGTCAACAGAGTTTTTAATTCTTCACTCCTGTACACCCCCGCCCCCACCGTCCGGGGGGTCCGTCTCCCCACCCCCAATATTTAGTGCACCCCAACTTTCATCATAGTTCGGCACGCCACACGAGTTTTAACATAGGAGTCTATGGGGAATCCCAAGTCCGGATATCCGGACTCACAGAGTTTTCCCACCATAACCTACAATATTCCAGCCGACTAACGCTGAATATGATCTGCATGCAGAAGACCGCGTGAAAATCTAATGACAGGTTCTCGAGAAAACGGTAAAATGCGAAGTGAAGTGATTTTCATTCCAAATCTACAGCTACATTCCTAGTGTCAGAAAATTGCTTATATTTTGTTCTTTTTTCTGGAATGTTAATTACCAAGTTCGATGGTCAAATAACTGCGCAAACGAAATTCAAAGAACAGGCTCCATTGCATGGGAGTCTATCGCAGCACGACAGCGTTCGCGACCAGGCTCGATACACACGGGCAAAGTTCGTACACTGCAGAAACTCTGCTTAACTTTGCCGTAAACTGGCACCCCTAATTGTACGCATTTCGGTTAGTACACTCGCTGCATGCAGGCACTTCTTGATCGACACAAGAAGGATTTGTTTTGGTCCTTTCGGATTACAAGAAGTGAACAATCTAAACTGGTACTTATTGTTATTTCAATTTCGTTGCGGCCTGGAACGCGCGGTCACAGTTCCGAACATGATTTTAGAAAACGCAATGCTAATTGACAGAAATTTGCGCACAATATCAAAGATCTATCCAGGGCTTCACTGTACTTTTTGCTTACAGCAACGTGCGAAATTAGTTTTGTTTACGTGTACCACCGTCTATTTATTTGTAAGTACGTACTCTATATACCGACTTTATTACAATAACATCATTGTACGGTATATGTACGATCGCTAATAATGCCACTTCCGTCAAGATGTCCACCCTGTCGGCAACAATTTGTAACCGCTGAGACAGTAATTGCATACCGTTTCAGGAACTTGTAGCCACAAATACTCTGGCCTGCAGACATGCATCCCCGAAACAGACATTTTGCAACATATGTGGGTAGTATCCGCTGCCTCGTATTTTCGCCGAAGCGAAGCGAATGTCCTCTATACTCAACTCAAATGGATTTTAATGTCTGTCTGTCATTATGTCGGTCGGTCGGTCATTATTACTTATTATTTTTAATATAATTATTAACAATATTTATTTTATGTATTTATAATATTAACAATATCTACTTTATTTAAACGTAGTAAAACCCTAAAAAATTATTATTCCACAGACTAATGACATTATCATACACCGTTAAACATACTATATAGCCCGCATAAACAATTGTAGGGTTGAAATCAAGACTTCTAAGATTTAAAATTTCAAGCATCAAATCAATTTTAAATTACATGAAACGACGACTCGTTCGAATTTGACAGGTAATTGATTTCAAATGTGAAACTGCTTGAAAGTTTAAAATAGGAAACGGTCTTGAAATGTATGAAATCGGCGTTTCACCGCAAAATCACGGCTGATAGTTTGCAGTTTTTTTTGCAGCTGAAGCGAGTGAGATTCATATTTCACATACTTATGCGTAAAAATCTTGCATCTGTGCTGTCTGACCTAAACCACTCGCTAGCAATTAAGATAACAATGAGATTGTTTACTCTATATTTATAGAGTAAACAATCTCATTGTTCTTTTAACTGCTAGCAAGCGGCTCCGGTCTCACCTCATATAAGAGGGCAAAAACTGCGTCGCTGTTACTTTTAAGGTGCTTTGAATAGCCATTTTGGCGCACAATCAGTCTTTTACGTAAAAGACGGTATTGCAGAACATCGCCATATCCTGGCCACAGTCGTCTCTGGCACCCTTGTCTGTTAGTTTTTTTATGAGTTTTGTGACAAACGGGAATTTTTATTATTTATTTTTATTTAATTTTCTGTTTCAAATTCAAATCAAATCATTTTAAATCAATTTCATTTCAAATCATTTTAAATCGGCCGAAATCCTCTTGTATTTCAACCCTAAACAATGGTATCCATGGTGCACTCGCTCGTTGCGGACGCTGAAAGACCGAAACGTAGGAAAGCAGCTGCCTGAAAACAATTCATGATATTAAAGGCAAACAGGAAAGCGTCTTGCCATTTACAGACAGAGGGTTCCCCAAGGGCTATAATGTCTGATTCAAGTACTGTTGTCAGCCGTTGACAATTTCTACCTGGTCCTACACTAATTTCGTGGTCCTACCTGGTTCGCGTTGCGCGGCATAGTTTGTTTAGAGAGAACAAAACACATATACCTCAGATCTTTAACCGACAGCTTATTTGTTTTAAAACTGTTTAAAACGGTCGCTCCGCACAACAATTCGCCCTCTATACTCAGCAAAACTGGATTCCGTGATGTCAGTGTGTCGGTAGCCTCTGTTGCACATTGGCTCGCCCTTTACGCTCACAATACCGCGCCCTAAAATCGCAGCAAAATTGCGTTTCTTGGTGTCCGCCTGTGAAGATTGACCGAAACAGTTTTAAAGGAAATAAGCTGTTGGTGGAAGATCTGAGGTAAATGTGTTTCATTCTCGCTAAACAAACTATGCCGTGCGAACCACGCAGTTTCAGGAAATTAGGTTCAGGCCCAGGTAGAAATTGTCAACGGCTGGCAGTAGTACTTGAATCAGACAATGTAGCCCTTTTGGAACCCTCTGTTTGGAAAAGGCAAAGACCCGCATCTGTATGCCTTGTCATGAATTGTTTTCAGGCAGCTGCTTTCCTTCGCTTCGGTCTTCCAGTGCCCGCAACGAGCGAGTGCACTTTCCTAGTAATATTGTTTTATCGGTGACATAGGACGGTAGATCTAATCTGCGAACACGAAGTGCGATCACAAACTAGCAACACTTTGCTGTTCCCTTTTCTGCGAATGAGATTCAGCTAAAATGTTACCAGTTTCAAAACATAAGTAATCATTTACCAGTTGCGCAAGAAAATAATTTTGACTGGACATTGAATGACAAGAAAACTGGACCATGATTTTTTTTTTCCGGATATTTATACTTATCGTGTTCACAATGTGTTGTATGGGATAGTGCAATATTAAACGGTAACAGTACCCGTTGACAACCGCACTATTATCCTAAAAGATCATTAAGTTAGTCATTCTCATTGAACGTGCCGCGAACACACAGAGATTATCACCATTCTGCAATAAAATACTCACATTCTGACAGAAAAAACAACATGCTCTAAGATTATGTAGCACATCATTAAAGCGGCGTCTAACCTTTTTCGAACATATCACCACATCCATTCTCCGAGTTCCAGTTTTGATTTTTAAAAAAGTACTTTGTGCGTCTGATCCAAAGTGGTTTTTCGTTAGAAAAATTATGTTTGCGAAACAATGGATGGCTATTTTGCCCAGATTAACCTCGGATTAAAAGCTGCAGCCATGCTTCTACCATCTCATAGTGTGGAAAAAAAAGGTCGGGTTCCTTTGATTCTGCAAGATTAGAAACTGGCAGCGGACTTTGTATGTCCTGCTGTTTTCAGTACAACTCCAGCCGGTGAATTATGGACTGTTGGTTAAAAAAGTTTTATTTGCTTTATACCAAAAATGGAAACTTCAAAGTGTCTACTACAAATAATCCCTTAGGGTACACTTTACAGAAGAGTACTTCAAGGTTTTACAAAATCAGAAAAACAGCAGCTAGTAAAATCCTACTTTCTTCAAAAAACCTTGCTTTCTCGAGCTCTGAACAATTTCTATGTAAACCAAACGAAGGGCAACTCTTTGTTGCTTTACTATACCGGTCTGCAAAGTTTCGGTAAAGATGTCAGAGCGATACTGAAATATGTGAAGCAATTTCCAAAAAGTGAGCGTTCAGCAGAAAAAAGCGCCCTTGCTCTGAAATTGTGTGCTCGTCTTCTAGACTTCCTTTACACAAGTTAGGAACACAGTTCTGAAGCCTAAAGGATGGTCTTCCAGGAGAAATACAGCAATGCTGAAAATAGCAATAGAGGGTAAAACTAGAGGACAAGTGATCGCAGTAGTAATACTTGGGGGGTGGGGGACGCGTTTAGGGGCGGTCCTACGACTAGCTAATGGGAGGCCGCATTTTTTAGGGGCGGTAACTAGTATGAGTCATAACCAGCATTTTACACTGACTCTACCGGCAAGTCACTATACGTCGATTCTACCAAAACGTCTCTGAGTCAGCAAAGAGTTTGTTTTTTATTGTTCACTCAAAAAACACGTTTTAACATAATTTGACAAAACATAATCAGTACTAAAGCAGAAATGCACCTAGAAACATCCAAGTAAGCCCCACACCATACTGATCAGAATAGCCACGAAAACGACTATACCCCGCGCTAACTAGTGTCACATGCTCACCACTTAGCATGACTAATTTACAGCGTAGCTTTTGGAAGGCTTGGTGAAAGTGAAGAACTCTTCCCTGTTATCCGGAATCCTGTGCCCTAAGGATTCCTGGGGAGCCTTAAAAGTAAAACCAATCAGATTAAAATAAAGGACAACAACGCTGTCTGTGTACGTCGTACTTACGAGTGTCATGGGCCAGCAAACGCTCACCAACGATTTCCACAAAAATTCAGTAAATGCAGTCGACCATAGCTGAACCGTGCTCAGTACAGGAGCCGATAGGTACCTCCGTGTGCTGAACTGAAAGCTCAAAATACTCGTGCAGCAGAAAGTCTAGTTGGAGTTCAGAATCCGCTCAATTGTAGCGAGCCATCTGTGAACAAAATAAATGGTCTTTGCGAACTGGAGGTGTCCAAACGGGATGCTGTAGTTGTCTTTAATGAAGACGTAAGCGAACCAGATTGTGATCGGGAATATTGGCTAGAACGGTTTTCAGAATGTCGCCGAATAAGATATACAGCGTATGAATAGTTTCCTTGAAGGAGAGCTTTTCAAGGCCGTTTGTTGTGCATTTGTAGCAAGTGAATGCCACAAGAAATTTCTGTGAATACTTGGATCCCGTCTTCTCCAGAGTATAATAGTCATTCACATTTTCGGCAGTAACTCGAGATTCCATTTTTGATAAACACAGAAACGACGCAGAATGGAGTTGGAAAACTACGGGTCTAGCACACGGTCTAGCATATATCCGACACAATATTCAGTGATTGTGGGGTCGTATCTGAGCTTTCGTAAACGTTGGCAATATTTCCGAAGAAGTTTTTGGAGTCAATAACAGAACGTGCACCATTAATAGGTACTTTGCCGTTAAAATAGAGCTGACAATGGGGCTTTGGCTCGCTGCACCGCATATTAAGACCCGGAAATCGTTCAGGGGCATAATGAGCTAGCGGATCCCGCTCGCTTAATTCTTTCAAAGTGAGGCGGCACCCCAGCTTGGCTGTTGCAACCACGTTCCTTATCCTGGCCATCAAATCACTCCGCAAAGGACACAGCTCATGACAGCGGTGTTTGTGGACGGTTTGTCAGCTTATAATATTTTAGGCAGCCAATGTTTTCCAAATTGAACACTTCGGGGAGAAACTGCTCAAGAATTTTTTCGGACGCCGCACCGCCAGTGAAAAACCTCAGATCACTTTGGCGCATAGCAAGCTGACTAAACATATCCTGAACTGTATTAACAACGCTTAAATAAGAGAAGTCTCCACGAGAATTCCAAAGCTAGACCATATGAATGACGCGACTGATTGACTAAATGATCACGACGGCTATTAACTGTTGGCGAGAACGTAAACTTGTAACACTTTTAATCACCATCCCTACAGTCATAAAACGCAAACTGCTGTATCTGTTGTCGACCACCTTTAAGAATCCAGTCAATATCGAATATAATTGCGCGCTTGTCAGGATTCATTGTGACTTATTAAATCTGTTCAGAATGACGGTATTAAATATGTATCCACAGACTGTTTTTGGAACTCGCCTCCGAGTACCCGCATCAACGTTAGTAATTGGCCCGACTACATCAGGAAAAACAACCTATTTTTGTGAACTCATTGCTAATAGAAACAAAGTATTCAACAAAGAAATCGAACGGTTGATTTTCGTTTATGGTGAATGGCAGTCAGCTTACAAAAAACTGGCGGAAACTGAACCCATCGAATTTACTAAAAATATTTCTGACATCATCGGAGATGATGACTAGTTTTGTGGAAAGGATGACACACTCCTTGTGCTGGAGGACGTAGCAAGTGCGTTGGTGAAAAACGAGCGGGTCGCAAAGCTTTTTACACAAAAAGTACACCATAAAAAACTGTCCGTGTTTTTTCTATTCAATAATTTATTCAAACAAGGTGCAGCTATGCGCGTTGTGCACTTAAACGCACCATACTTCATTATTTTTTTAAATATTTGCGATACCAATCAGATGAAGGTTCTGGAACGTCACACAGGTCTTAGGCACCTTTTTGCATCGCATGAGCTGATCTGCCGCGAACCGTTCCAACCGATGGTCCTCGACCTGAAAGCAGATACACCACTCTATTTAAGGATACGATCACACATCTGGCCGGGTGAAACTGCAAGAGTCTACGTTGATCCTCAAGTAACAAAGCTACCCAAAAATGTGTGATCATATTATGAAAGATTTCGCGCCGTTCCTGATAACCTTCAAGATGTCAAAGCCGAAGAAGCGCCGAATTCTCCTGGAAAACCTCTCCAAAAGGCAACTGCGTTGCTATGAGGAAATATGTCTTATCCTAGTAAAAAAGTTCGTTCCTTTGAATACGCCTCAGCTCAAGATCTGCAAGCACAGGCGACGTCCATTAAAGCTGCTTGCTTTGAAGACGTATCAAATTAGGGATAAGAAGCAATTATTACAGCAGCGCGGTGGATTTCTACCAGCGGTTCTACATATTCTTGCCGCGGTACTAGGTGAAGCGTTATTACGATGAAACCGGAAGTACAGTATTTGGTACTGGCGGATGCCTTTAAAAATCCGCAACGGCCCGACCCTGTTACCGTTGACTCGCAGTTACAAAAACTACCAACCAAAGCCGCTGACATTATTGGTTTTGACAATGGAATGCAGGAAGTTCTGCAACGCAAAGGTATAAGCGAATGGAAAAAGGCTGACAGTCTATCCCAGGGTCTTTCTCGCTGTCTTTCATTAAAGAAAGCGGCGTTTGGGCCTGATGCAATGGCAAATCCCAAACGAGTAGACTTACCGCCTATCCCTGTTGAAATTCGCCATCTATTGTTCGGTAAATCACCAAAGTCGCCGTTTGAGTTTCCCCCAACAATACAGCCACCAAAGAAACGACAGAATGCTAGCAGGGAAGACTTCAACCTGACTTACTTGGCCTGGAAGGGCTATCCAGCTCTTGCGCAAGATCGCACGATAACGGGCTGAGCGTTGAGAAAAAATGAGTGGACGCGTGCCATTATCCATGTCATTCGGTGAAGGTACGAGCTGGCACTGTACATCCAGCTGTTGTGATGGATCCAGTGGCGAAGACAAAAATGTGGCTCAAGCAAGCGTACCTGGACCCAAGGCAACCGGGAAGCCTTATGGGAGTCAAGAAACTCCGGCAAAACATACCGCGAAAGATCACCTACGTGGAAGCCCAGCAGCAGCTGGAATCGCTGGACCCGTACACAGTACACAAAAATCGACGTCACTGATTCAGAAAGAGCCCCGTAGTTGTCTCAAATCTACGGGTGCAGTATCAGGCGGACCTAGCCGACATGACGAAATATACCCGACTGAACAAGGGCTACCGGATGGATCCTATTCGTCATAGACGTTTTCAGCAAAAAAAGTGGATTGCCAGCTGTTAAAAAATAAAACTGGTGCAGAAGTGAAACGCGGTCTAAAATCAGCGTTTGCTGCCATGGGTGATCCCGCAAAAATTGCAAACCGACAGGGGTCTGGAATTCCAGAACAAGGATGTAAAGAAATTTTTGCTGGAGCGTCAAGTAACTCTATTCTCTAGTGAAAACAAAGCAATTAAAGCATCGCTGGCTGAAAACGGGATCAAAAATCTGAAGAAAGGCATACGGCGGTTATTGCGTTACAAAAACTCTAACGTTTACTGGGACAACCTCGACGAACTTGTGAAGAGTTAAAACGCTACGATCCACACTTCCCATGATCAGGCACCTGACCATGTCACCCAGAATATTTCGTTAGCTGTCTTCAGTCAACTATACGCCGAACTGTTAACTGGAAAGCGCAGGAGACTACGTTACAAAATTGGCGACACTGTTCGAGTCGCAATTGATAAGACACGATTCAAGAAAGGCCACAAAACAACATTTAAGGATGAGATTTATACTGTTTTCAAAGTTTTAGAGCAGCGACCGGAGCCTGTATACGAACTACTAGACGAAGACGGTGACCTAATCCGCGGCAGATACTACGAAGCAGATTTAAGCCGTCTCCGCCATGACGCATAACAGTTTCCACGTAACTCTTCCTTCGGACGCATGTATGCAGTCCTACCCGAACAATAATGCAGCTGAATGGGTAACTAAGCTAAGATCGTCTATTATTCTGCCTGGGCCTTGGGAGATGTCACTCATGGAGATCCAATACCCCAATTCGATGTACAACCTACCAAAGGATCAAGAACACCATGTGGACCAAGCCGTATCGTTGAACGATCATGGGATTTTTTCTACCGAGCGTGATACAATTACTGTACCAGCTATGATTTATGAGAAAATCGATCTAATCAGCCTATATAATAAAAAAGCTCCAATGCTAGAAAATTTTCAAGAACCCAGCGCCTCTAAGAAAGCCTTCCAGCTCGTCGTAGTGCCAACAGAGCTAAAGATCAAGGTTCGGTTATCAAGTGCACGAGTTTTTCTTGAGTTTCCAGCTGGTTCGATTCACCTAGGCTGTATGCTAGGGCTCAAGCATAGGAGATTCTCTGCAGCAGTGTGTCCGGACTACGAGACTATTTTGATGAAGGAAACGAACATGGCGGCAAAGTCAACCCCATTAGCTGACCAAATGAAAGGACTAATGCAAAAAGGACTTTCGGAACTGCTTTCAGTTTAACTGCTGACAAACCAGTCAACATGCATCTCGAAAATCAGTCCGTTTTTGTTTATTGTAACCAGTGCGACTAAAATATCGTTTGAGGCGAAACTCAGCAGCTTTTGCGAGCTTTCCCCATAAAAGCACGCGTGCCACGTTTCGAAATAGTGTCAGAACGGTTTCAGGATCCCCAGTATTTACCGGCGCTTGACGATCTCTTGGATACTATCGATATCAACATCGCTACAGACCTGGTCGACACTGCTATTTTCCAAACAGGAAAATCGTCGGTTAAATTACATTTCCGACCGACGCAATACTACTGCTAGGATGCTGGTCATTTTCTTTGAACCATCTCCGGAGTTGAGCTATTTGAGCTATTTTCCGCCGCTGTGCCGGACTAAACAGGCTATGGCGTGCTAACGATACGTTACCGCGGAAGCCTTACACAAAGCGGTAGCGGTTTTGCACGTCTTGCTTTTTTAAGAGCGATGCTTACCAGATTCGTAAATTCCGCGAAACCAGCTATTAAAGCTGCCGCTACACATTCAACAGCTGCATTCGAATATGCAAAACCACATTTAAGTGAGGCAGCACACACCGTTACTGAGGACGCCGTTAAGCAAGTAGGGGAAAAAATTTCTGAAGCACTTTTTACAGCACCACAGCAGTGCCGAAGTAAGAGAAACGCAAGCCGACTGTACAGCGTTTGAAACGAATACCACCTCGGGATTTTGAAGACGTTTTTTGAAACCAATGCACATATTCTGGAAGGAAGCAGTCCTGCCATGCAAGTGGAATCGGACTTGTTTGGCGTACCTGCCACATTGACGGACTTTGTACGGACGGAGGAAGAGCGCATCCTTCCCCTGTCTGGACAGACGGAAGGAATCAGTTCTGGCGAAAGATCGTTCTACATACCACCGTCTTCAAGTGCGCTACTTGCACTAATGGAAATTCCCTTGGAATTTGAAGTAGCAGTCAAAAAGCTGACGGGAGGAGTTGGGGTACCTGGGCATCTCGTAGCAGCGGATGAAGTAGCCCCAGTAAACCTTATCGCGCGTGTAATCTTTGGTTCGGTCGAAATTACGGTGGCGAACCGTCTAATCATCAAGTCCAGTCCGCTTTACGTGTATCACGCCTATACGGAGTCTCTGCTGTGCTATACTAAAGAGGCGCTGGTGAGTAAAGTCACGAGCGCCGGATTCTTTATCGATACCCCTGAAAAGCACCAAATCCATGCGGAAAATCAAGGAGAAATTGTCAGGAGGTCCTTTTTTACAACGTACGAGTACGTACCTTTCAGTCTAAAGCTGTGTACGGACATCTTTCAGCAGCAAGAAAACGTTATCACGGCGGTTCCGCTACAGGTGCGACTAATACTAAATAAGCTCGAATTTCACCTGCGCAACTTCCCAGCAGCGCCAACTACGGACACCTTCAAGTCCTATATTCGGAATCCTCGACTGCACGTAAAGCGCTTCGTACCGAGCCCGGCATATTTATCAGCATTGACTGCACACATTGCGTTGAGCACTGTCAAGTACCCGATTAAGCGCGTGTGTCTCAGCGAACCTGCACATCGAAACACTACCACAAAGTGTGTTTACCGCTTTTGCGAAAAGCTCAAATTTTCACGGATTGCGGAGTGGCAATCCTTTTAACTTCGAGCACTTTAACCTCAACCACCTAAGCGTTGATGTGGACGGGCAGTCCTTTTCGTCGCAGGGATACCGGCCAAACTTTGCGACGGGGGACCTTTCACAGACTTATGATGGCTTATTGGACACCTTGAGGAGACTCCACGCTCCAAATGGAGAGCTACCAATTGACAGTGTTGACTACGGCCAAGGCTTCGCCGTTTGGGGTTTCGATTTGACACCCTCTCGTACCGGCCGTGGTACAATGAGCACCGTTCGGCACGGCCATCTCAACGGCCCTGAGACACAACGCGGTCACAAGAAGGAGCCTTTATTGGCGCACACGCCGCAGACCAACGGCCCAGCGCACTGCCCGTTAAAATGCCATTTGCCTGCGTGGTTAATACCGATGATTCCACGCAACCGGGCGAGCATTGGATCGCACTATACCAAGAAAACCCTGACGAAATAGAATTCTTTGACTCCTACGAGCATGTTCCCAGT
The DNA here is from genome assembly GCA_034698045.1 of Paramacrobiotus richtersi. NCBI lineage: Eukaryota > Metazoa > Tardigrada > Eutardigrada > Parachela > Macrobiotidae > Paramacrobiotus > Paramacrobiotus richtersi. The sequence goes on along the minus strand of JAQGAU010001561.1, from coordinate 2,054 downwards.
TCTTACGGGGAATTAATTGCTAGATTCTGCGGAAAAGCGGAACTTACAATTAGTCAGTCGCACCAGTTACAGTCTGACTTTAGCACTGTTTGCGGCCAATACGCTAGTTTTTTTATTCTGAAACGATGTTCTGGAGTATCTTTTAGCTCACTGAACCATTTAATAACTGAAAATACAAAATCAAATGATAAGATAGTGTGCGCGTATGTGAATCATCATTTTAATATTGAGACTGTCATTTGTGACCGCCGCCTTTTTGAACAAGGTTGGTGCGCCCCGTAGGCACCAAGAATAACTGAGCGACTACATCATGTGGAGACTTTGAACTTTAATGAGACATGTCTAGCTTCCACATTGTAGCCGCGTCGGCTTTATAGCGGTAGCTATTACAGCAACAAAGTATCTTTAGCTTGTGCGTAACAAGTAGGAGGAACGTGCAATAGCGGCACCGTATATTGAGATATGAGATGTTAGTCACGTCTTGACATATGGTAGACACAGTTTACCATATTGGTTTCCTCCTGGAGGGCAACGTCCCTTATTGACCGCCATAAAACAGAAAACACGTTAGAAAAGGGCAGCTTAACTTGGGCTTGGAAATGGAATGGCTATATAGCGGTAGCTATTACAGCAACAAAGTATCTTTAGCTTGTGCGTAACAAGTAGGAGGAATGTGCAATAGCGGCACCGTATATTGAGATATGAGATGTTAGTCACGTCTTGACATATGGTAGACACAGTTTACCATATTGGTTTCCTTCTGGAGGTCAACGTCCCTTATTGACCGTCATAAAACAGAAAACACGTTAGAAAAGAGCAGCTTAACTTGGGCTTGGAAATGGAATCCACGGGACAGAATCCACACAGACCTAGGTGAGAAAAAATGGAAATCCTACAAGGAAACCCTGGGCGTTTCGGGGACGCAGCGTCCAATTTGAACGAAAGGACGTTTCACACACAGCGTCGAGTTATAATGCATGGCATTAGGGTTTCCGTGCTCCGGCAATCATCCACATCACATTTCAACCGGAACAGGACAGGTCACTTCTCCACAAATAGGATCGACAACTTCAACCGCAGTATGTCGTGATCCCGGTCACTAACTTCGATTACCCCCAATCGACAGCTCCCACCGCACCATCACGGGATCTCGGTCACCAGCTTCGATCGCAACTAAAGGATCTCCATCGGTTCCTCCGACGATTCCGATTCAATGAACATCAGCAGCAATCAGCAGGCTGAATTAATGACAGGCATCCAAATCCGGAAAGTGGTCCGGAAATTGCTGAGCACAATTCAGTTCTCGTTTCACTGGATCCAAGGATGGCACTTCATACTTCATCCATCCATATCCGTGATAAGATGTTCACTCTTTTCTCTAAGGTCACCCTCGAAGAAAAGAACCGTTTCGACACCAATTCTTGGTGCGTCCCTTAGGCACTAAGAGTAACTGGGCGACTACATCATGTGGAGACTTTGAACCTCAAATAAGACGTGTCAACTTCCACACTGTAGCCGCGTCGGCCATATAGCGGTAGCTATCACAGCAACAAAGTATCTTTAGCTCGTGCGTAACAAGTGGGAGGAACGTGCAATGGCGGCACCGTATACAGAGATATGTGATGTGAGTCACGTCTTGGCATATGGTAGACACAGTTTACCATATTGGGAAGCAGTTAATACGGAAAAAGCAAGCAAAAGCAAAGAAAAACTACATGACCGTGTCCGCTAATAAGCACAGCTCGTTTAACCCCGCAACTAAACAAACGACTCATAGCACATGAGCTGTGACGAGAGGGAGGGGGCCTCCCAACGTTGCATAGTATCAGCTCGGTTACGGCTTCTTGGTAGCTGTCGGTTGAGATCGGCGTAGCTCCGCTACGCAGATCACGACCAACAGCGTTGTAACACCTTCAGGACAAATGACATCATCTCACTTTTTCGCTCATACAGTTTCTTTCACGTGGCCTAGCAGTTCGTCCGGCCTTTCAAATCATGCACGCTTTGATGACTCACGTGAAATGCTTGTACCCCCCCCCCCCGTACCCCTCAAA
>JAQGAU010001560.1:0-18691 GCA_034698045.1 Paramacrobiotus richtersi | reverse complement strand
GGCAGCATTTACTCTTCGCTTCGCTTACTAAGCGAAGCGAAGCGTAGAGCCGTCGGCTGTAAATTAACGTGTCTATTGTGTATAGACTACTTTTCGCTTCGTTTTACTAGTGATACTTCACTAGTGATAAAATATGGTAAATTAACCTACGAAATGATAAAAGTTGACAACTACAGTAAGTTATACGACTAATGACGATTACAGCATATAAGTCGAGGCACATGCGCCGAAGGCATATACAGACGCCGATAGGGTCAAGGTTTGTACACTTGGACTACGAATGCTGAAGGCTGCAGGAATAACGAAATGCATGTCCATATATGTTTTTGTCCATAAACCCTAATTACTAACATACTTTTATGTTCTAGTAAGTGCGAAGCAAATGAACCCGTTGACCGAACATGTGCATCTACAAACAAATACAGTACATCCTGATGCCATCAGCGGCGCCCAGGGTGAAGACTTGCACAAGTCGTGTGACAGTTATCCGTTGCTGTTTGTTTGAAGTTTTCGTTACAAGCACCGATATTGCAAGCCAAGGTTAACACACTGCTGCTGTTTTCTGTAAATAGTACTTAGAAGAGGCATTTTTGTTCGTTTTCTACGCACTTTATACCAATCTCCGAAGTATGTCGGACTACGGGCATGTCGAGCGACCAAGTGACGAGGGGTGACCGAGTGTCGGAGTTTACAAAGTTCATACTGTAGACATCGACGAGGCTCTGCAGCACCAAACGTCGGGCGACTAAATACCACGGGAGATTAAATCTCAGGGAGCCATTGCTATCCCAGCCGAACTTATCCAAATCCAGCGTCTGTACTTGTTAGGTATATTAATTTGTTTACGGTTTATGCTATGGTTTAAGACCGGCAAGACTAAATATTCCTGCCGGCGAAGTACCATAGCTCAAACCTTTTTAGTGGTATAATTATAGTAACTGTTCAGGCATACACCGTATCAAGAACTGATAAATTAAACATCCATGCCGGCTACACGCACCTTCGAGAAGTTAGAATGCACTTCCGTTGCAATGCTCTTCGGTAAAACATGTGACTTATATGAGTTATATATAACAGAAACCTTATGTCAGGAACTGTGATCGATCGCATTAGACGGCGCACATGCGGCCGGCATCGGCATGCTCATGTCTCGTGCCATACGGTCCACACACGAGACGTAGGACACACTTTCAACTGGAGCACTCCCACACACGGCATAGTGTACGTTTGCGATAGCGATTTTCATGTTCCTTGAATTGTGTGCATCTACCTACATAGCTGGTATTCTTCGTGTGTTATTATGCAGCATGTTTATATAATCTTCTACTTCATGTGTTTTAGGGTTTTGGAATTTTAAGGTCTAGGGCCCGGTTTTCCACTTCTCACCTAAATCCTGGTACTTTCGGTTTGTTTATGCTTTAGGCAGATAAGACTAATCAGCAACACCTCTACGGCAGTTGACAATTCTGGAATAGCATCGAGCGAATCATTCGCGTTTGCGTTGTTGGATCCGATTTCCTTCTTTTTCACCCTGACTACCAATAGAAATGGCAAAAAACCCCGTTCCATTCACCGACATGCTCTATAACCGAGATGAACCGCCCAGCTACGATGATATCATTAACACGCAGAATGAATTCCCATCGGCTCCTGGTGCACCGGAAGACCCATCAGCAGCAAATCAGATCGAAATTCTGGTTACTATCAATGAAACGAAGTTTTCTTCAAGCGCTGACGAAGCAAAAGTTTCGCTGCTCAAATCTGATACGATGAAAACGCCAAACCATCTAGCGGTGCACACTGCCACGCGAGACATTGCCGATGCTCGCTGCGCTTTGTCATCAACGTACCGGAACCCTGTTACGAATTCCGCGTTAAACCGACCAGCCACTGCACGTCGCGAAAGTGGCGGCTGTTCGGGTTGTAAGGTCGCATTCGGCATCCTGGGAGTTGCAGTTTTCGGCGCGGGTTTAGCTTTGGTCATCATTGGCCACACGGTGGATCCTGACAATTACTTTACATGCAGCAAGAATGGACGATGTGGAAAAACCTCTCCAAGTCTCCCTTTGGGTTTTGGGTACTTCTTTATCGTCTCCACCGTATTAATTGCTTCCTGTGTAGGGTGTTGTGTGTGTCTGGCGCGTTGATCGCCAACAGATCGCTGATCGCATTTTTAAAGAAATCTAGAATACTTCTACTGCATGCCTTTACTAAGACTGTAGAAAAAGTATCAAAATCAGGATATTTTGTCTTAAGGTTTCGTTCGAAACAGACTTTGAGTTGTAAAACATAACTTTCGAATTACGGTTCTGTCACAGCACCATACAGTACTCGCCCGGGTATGTGCAAAATGCAACGTGAATGTTTAATGCGACGACTTAGTTCATAAACGTGTGACAATTTTAGAAGCTCGTTTTTTGTCTGCGTCACGCACTCTTAGATTAACTCAGTGGTTTTATATATATCAGTATCCATTTACAGCGTCGTTGCAGAACTGGTAAAGAAGAGAACCTAAGTATGCCGAGTTTTTTGGAAGGTTTACTGTTCTCGAGACGCTTTATCCAACCTTACTGTACCGGAGATATGAGAGATGCTGGTACAAAAGTAACAAAACGTGTCATATCTTACTTGTTAGATATAGCAAAGTATACACACAGCTTAACAATACGGTGCTTCCTAGATCCCAACTCCTAAGCAGGCAATCAACCCGAAGTTTCCAAGTAATAGGCAATAAAAAGGTAACGTTGATTTACCGGCTATCCGCTTCGAAAGGTTAGGATACAATTCTGGAGAAAACATAATCGGAAAACATGTCGACTTGTGTAGTATTAACCTCATGTGAGAAACGGGGATCGATCGTGCAGTCTCCAGCATACATGGAACCGGTACCGCGGCATGCCCAGTGTATGCCACCTGTAATCGAAACTCAGGACGCACTGGAACATACATACCCGACCCAATGCATCAGATACAGCCATGATTTCTACGCCACTTGTACGTAAATTTATGCGACTACAATATTTCACGTACAACATACGGAAGATAACTTCGTGTGCTAATATTTTGATGCATGTTTCTGCTTCCTGCTTGCTGACACTGAGCACTTCTTACATACATCGCACTGCAGGAATTCAGTTTCATTTTTTAATTTGCTATACGACAAGTTCAGCAATTGCAATACGATCTGCCGTAACGCTTCGCTAAAGTCATAAGAAAACCGCATAGTTTCTGAATTTTAATTACTCGTCTACATGTCTTTCGGTTTCTTTCTAGCGCCCCAGCTAACTGGAAATGGCGAATATCTCCGTTCTATTTTCCGACATGCTATATAACCGAGATCCACCGCCCAGCTACGATGATATCGTTAGCACGCCAAATGTATTCGCATCGGTTCCTGGTGCACCAGAAAATCCACCAGCAGCAGATCAGACTGCACTCCCGTTTGTTATGGATGAAACGAAGATTTCCACAAGTGTTGACGAAGTCCAACTTTCGCTGCTCCAACCGTATTTGAAGGAAAGTGATGATCGTCCGATAATGCTAACTTTCCCGATAGAAATTGCTGATATTTCTTGCGTACTGCCAGCAACGTCTAGTAAACCTAGTACTTCGCCGCTAAACCGGCCATCCACTGCACGTCGCCAAAAGAGAGGCTGCACGCTTTGTCTGTTAGGAGTATGGATCTTTGTAGTTGTGTTTTTCATTCTGGGATTAGTTCTGGTCATTCTCGGCCATACCCGGCGTGCCGCGGATCCTGACGCTTACTTTAAATGCGGCAAGCGTGGATGTGTGAACAATACAAGTGTTTCGTTGGGTTTTGGATACTTTTTTCTTGTCTCCACCGTACTAGCTGGTTGCTGTGCAGGCTGTTGCTGGTGTATGCTGCGCGAGGAATGAAACAGTTAACTAAATAGTTACTATTTGGAACGGTGGAAATATTATCAAAAGCAGGATTTTGTATTAAAGTTTCGTGTGTATTAGATGCCTGTACTTGTGGTGGTTGTTTAATGGTTTAACGTCTAACGCAACCGTTTCAAAACGCTCAAGCGTCAGCCACTTCCTATCAACAAAATACATAACAAGGAAGAGACCAACAACGTCCAGCACTGCCAGAACAAGAACCAGTACAGCTAAAACCAAGCTAATATTTCCAGAGATTCACAGAAACATTACCAGGCCACATTGCCGCATTCAGCATGTCTTCCTCATATTCCACAAACGTTCCTACTCGAGCAAAAGTGGTTTGTGGCCTGTCTGTTTCATTCGTTTCATTCACTTCGTGCGCTGTCTGTTTAGAGTGTTTATACTCTGTACTTATGGGTGTTTTCTTATAATCGGCTAGGTTAGAGGCCGGATGACTTCTACCAGAACTTCTCAAATTACATATTTATCAGAAAATACCATACTTACTTACGTATGTGCAATGGCCACATGAACGTGACGATTCAAAGCGTCAGTTTCATCATTAAACTGGCGACGACTACCAGCTGTGTTAGCCACACCCATCCTTGATGCATTTTACCGATTTTTGACCATTTGACGATCCGTTCGTCAGCTTTCGTAAAGAAATCACGCACATCATCAGGTATAGAGAAGATTCGCAAAAGAGCTAAACGCTCAATCCAACATTGGTATGATTCGGTGGATCCACCGCCTCCAAACCGATCCATATCGGCTTTATGGGCTGTTCTATATCACCGCACTGATTTTCTGCATATGGATCGCCATATTCAACAGGCCCCGCAAAAATTCTCAATAATACTAATAATATAACGAAGCGTGCTGTAGCACGGTATCAACCAACATGAATGAAGCCCCCAATGAACCGACTAATTACAATGACCTATGGATGCATGTGGACCTGTGGTATTTTGTAAGTACTTGATCGTAGCAGAGATGTACCGCAGATGATTTTGGTACAAAGCATGACGTATCTGGATATACCTACAGAAAAACTATACATACACACAGCTTATTGCTACTTTGTTAGCAACCTAGTGCTTTCTAGATTTTAAGCTAGCTACCTGGCTTCTGTTTCGAAAGTAAACGGCAATAACAAGTATCGCTGTTTAATCGGCTATTAATGCAGACGTTTCGAGAAATTAGAAAGCATTTCTGGAGATAACCCAATATAAACCTTATGTAAGAAACTGATTATGAGATTGATCGTGCACTTGCAGTCTGTAGCATAATTATCGTGACAGGATACTTCGCCGTGACCTTTTCGCCGCGACACGTTTCGCCGCAGCCAGCTCGCCGCAACTTCTCCGAGCGGTCACTTCACCGCTTGGCCGATTCGCCTTACGTTTCGCCGAAAGGTCGTTTCGCTTCGCCGCGCGGTCAAATCGCCGCTTTATTGGATCGCAGCCGAAAACAATCATTTTCGAGTTTACTTTACGTACGCACGAATGTTTGCGAATATAATGTTATACATAGATTAACTTAGTAGCATTCGTTAAACGAAGATCTCACTCCGTACATACTATATTATATCAAAACCAAACATTTTAAATTGACAAGGTAAATCACCTCAATCAGCGATTTGACGGATCTACCGGCTGCTGCGAAAGCGAGCAACATCTGCTGTCTGTCGTCTCTCACGAGAGCAGAACGGTGTGCCATGAGAGTCTAACAATAAAAAACCCGGAGTTTTCTGAGATTCTGTTTCTTACTAAACAGAACGACAGTGCACACTGCATATGTAAGATACTTGTTTTACGAAGAGATGCAATTGGCCTAGCCGAGTCATAATTCAGTTTGGTTAGTTTCGGCTTGAAATATTCTACGTCGTGGTTTTCTACCATGGCAGATTATCATTTTTCTGAAACAAATCGCGGCGGTAAAGTGCTCGTTCATAAGAACTTCATGTACATACTGGACAAAAAGAGATCGCTAAATGGAGGTGCAAAAATCGTGACTTGATGTGCCCTGGAAGAATCACGCTGATAGATAATGCGGTCGTCGAGCTTCAAACGCATTCCCATCCGCCCAGCAACACCGATGTCGTGCTTCACCAGACTAGAGTGGATTACCGCAAGAGAGCCAAAGATACAACCGAGGCACCACGACAAATGTTCCAGGCCGTGACAGCGGCAATGACAATTCAGAGCAGAACCACCATGAGATTTCTATGGCTCAGACTGATACTGGAATTCCTCCATTAAAGCCCCGTAAAGAAATACGCCGACAAAACTAATTATGTTAACCCATGTTAACCCGTTATGTTAGGTAACATAATTATATGGAACCGGTAACGCGTCATGCTGATATCGTCACGTTTCTCCTATTGGTACTCGAACTCAGGACGCACTGGAGCATCCCCCGACACAATCAATGCATGAAATACAACCACGATATGATTCACGTTGCGTATACGTACAATTCATGCACCGTTTCTACGAACATAAGCAGGCTGCCAGCTGGTGCTCTTCGTGTGCTATCCTGATCCATGTTTCTGCTGCATTCCCTTTGGGCTCGCACATTTGAATGCGTGTTCTATGTACCTCTCATGCACGTATACCATACTGAAAGAATGCAGCGTTGTTTTTGAATGGGTGAAGTGACAAATTTAATAGCACCGGATCTGCCGCTAGATCACATCATAGTTTCTGGGATAGCAGTGTGATACTCATCTTCCGGATCGGGTTTCCAGCTCTTGTGCCCTGGCTAGCTGGAGATGGCGAATATCTCCGATCCGTTTTCGGACACACTTGATAAACCTGATGCACCGCTAAACTGCAATGATATCGTTAGCGCGGTAAATGTGTTCCCATCAGTACCTGGTGCACAAAAGACCCACAGGCAGCAACTCATGCTGAACTCCCATTCAGTATGGATGGAACAAATATTTCCACAAAGGCTGACGAAGCACAAGTTTCGCTATTCGAATCTGACGCGAGGGACAATGACAACCGTCCAGTAATGGACACTTTCCTGGTATATATTGCTGATGCTCGATCCGTACTGCCAGCAGCATACAGTAAACCTAGTAAACTTATCACTCCTAGCACTATTACGAATACGAGTATTTTAGCGTTAAATCAGCCATCCACTGAACGTCGTGAAAGCGGAAGCTGTTCGTGTTCGAAAGTTGCAAGTTATTGTTGCTTAAGTTTCTGTTTAGCTTTCTATTTCGGTCTGGGTGTAGCTTTGGTTATTATCGGTCACGGGCCCGGGAATAACGGGATAGATTCCGAGACTACTCCCATCACATGCGTAACCGGCCAACGTGGTCGACGTCAATGTGGCAGATCAATGGATCCCAGTGTTTGGTTGGGTTTTGGATACTTCATCCTTGCCGGTATCGTACTAGTTGGTCTATATACCTGCTGCGCGAGGCGTCTAGGGCTACAAGAAATACGTTAACTTTCATGTATTTCAAATTTCTGTTCTTCGTGTACAGTGTTTGTAATCTGTATGTGAGCTCTACGCGGACGGATAACGTCGACTAGAACTTCTCGAATTGAACTTTTGCCAGAATACTGGGCTTTTTTGCAGAGGCAACATGAACGCTCAAAGCGGTGATTTTATTATCTAACTTTCGACAATCAGCGACGTTCGTGTTATTAGCCGCATCCGCGTTCGATGTGTTCACCACTGTTGTTCCATCTCCCAGTTCATCAAACTTTAGTCAAGTTCATTTACACGCTTCGCGGCAGAACTTGTAAAGAAAAGAAAAATAAACATGTCGAGATATTTATTGGATTCGCACAGAACAAACTACTGTTGAAACGCTATATCCAATATTGGTCTGGTTCAGTGGATCCAGCGCGTCCACATCGATATATGACGATAATATCGGCCTTTGATGTGGGTGGTTCGGAGGTTCCCATTTACTGCACTGCTTTTCAGCATCACATTTTTCAGCAGATGCTTGACTGTGTTACGTGCAAGAACATGCAGTCATCTCCCGGTGGATACTAGACTGTTTAATCCGATCCAGAAGATTTATATCTCGACCATGACCTTTCGTTTTAAGATCATTATATACCAGTGCTATACTGATAAGGATGTAATGGAACCGAGAGATTGTTCTTCTCACGTTTAGTTAACAACATCCACTTTCGATAGCTGAACAACACTGTTTGTGAGTCTCTCTATCATAATCGCGACAACGTCAGAGACAAGCATCAGAAATGATGGAACTTTCGAGATACACGTACCATAAATGTGTGCGGAACGCCTGATCCATAAAATTATGACCGATTTAAATGCAAAGGAACCCATCCCATATGCATTTAGCAGTAATGAGCAATAACTTTCTCCCGTAGCATTAACGACATAGGGGCCTAATAAAATGTAAACAAGCCTAATTAGTAATGGGACAGGAAATCACTCGTCGCATCCGCGCAGGTTCAAGATTGACTTACTGTACTGTACGGTTAATGTATGAAAATGACAACGCAGTGACTATGCATGTTTCTGCACGTAACAACTATGTACTTCTGTAACTGAGGCAAACATCAACGATAACGTCGTGCCAGTTTACCTGTAAAACTGCTTCCAGGCAGAGTGATCCTCACGCTTATTTTTCATTTCAGTGAACGCTTCCGGTTTGCATGTTATGTCCCCTGTCAAATACCAACAGCCAGCCGGTTATTGTAATAATCATATTTAAATGGAAGTGCCCACACTTGGTGATAACCGTTTTCCGGCTTTCTCGGCCATCCTTGACACACCAGTTTATGGTTCCACACGTTCCTGTATAAATAACATAAACAACAAAAGGTATACAGGTCCGGTTCTGATTGGCATACTACCTCAATCGTTACCACATGGAATAGTCACTGCGGGATATAACAGCTCACCGGTTAACCATAGACTCTACAACGGCCAACCTCTACAACAACGACTGTACCGCGTCCACCATCGCAGTTTACATGTCAACCCTCGGCCTTTACCACGTACTGCATCAGTGGCCAGATCCACCATCAAACCCGAGGCTAAAAAAACATCTTAGAAGACGTCCGCCACCTCGCCGACACCAAACCAGACCAGCAACTTCCAGTAACGGATGAACTGCTTCATCGTATACAGTCTCCTTTATACCTAGCAATAACACATCCGGACGACCAGCTCATTTTATGGGGCGCTTTTACGATGGTACCGAATCTGTTACTCCGTGTGTGCGAATTCACAGCGCCATCACCCAGTTGGTTCGAATCGGAATCAATACTGCTAGTGCTCGCCGAGTACACTAGTTGCAATTTGAGCCGATTGTGCGTCAGCTTGAAAAAGTCGAAGTCGTACCAACGGAAGAAAGGATGGTGCTCACCATCTTTCCCTAACAAGGGCGAACCGCTTATCAAGCGTGCTTCAGCTACGACCGCTGCCGAAGCTGGCCGTTCTTCCTGCATGCAGACGCTCGATTTCTACCCAGAAGTGGCCTTTCTACGGTGCTCAAGAATTCCTCTGCCCAACGAGGTGGACAGCAGCTGTTACTCCTCCCACTGCTTCCGCATCGGCGGAGCAGCATTTCCTTTACAACACACATAGGCAAAGCGTGTAACTTTTTTATATCACACAGAACCTTGTATCAGGAACTGTGATCGATCTATGCGGCGCACATGCAACCGACATCGAGCCATCGACATTCTTGTGTCTCGTGCCATAGAAGTACGGTCCACACCCGGGACGTAGGACGCTAGAACTACAACCAGAATTAGTACTCGCACACACGGCACAGCATACGTTCATGTTCCTTTAAATTTGTGTGTTAACGTTACTAATTGGTATCCTGATTCGGGTGTTATCACGAAGAGTTTATGACCTTCTGCTTCGTGTGCTACAGTGCCCTGGGATGGTAAGTTTTGAGATCTCGTGTTCCATGCACTTCTCACCTGTTGCTAGTACTTCCGTTTTATTTGTGCTTGAGCGTTCAGATAAGGCTTACTTAGTGATAAACTCAACAACACTTCTTCTGACTATCTGCCGTTAGACTCAGTTAAAGTTCTTGATTAGGATTGAATGAATCTTTCGCTTATCATTTCATCCAGCTTATCATTTAACGCGTCTTTTCATCCGGTTGATTCTTCTTCTGCATCCTGGCTAATTGGAAATGGCGCAAATTCCCGTTCTATTCTCCGACATGGCCTATAACCGAGATGCCCCGCCAAGCTACAATCATATCGATAGCGAACACCATACATTCCAATCGGCTTCCGACGCAAAAGAAGACACAAATCAGACAAAAATTTCAATTATTATTACTTAGGGAACGAAGCATTCCACAACTAAGTATTTCGGCGTTAAACCGGCCACCCACTGTACGTCGCGAAAGCGGAAGCTGTTCGCGTTGGAAAGTTATACTATGTGTCTTTGGAGTGGCTGTTTTCGGTGCGGGTTTGGCTTTGGTCATCATCGGCCACACGATGGATCCTGACAATTACTTTACATGCGGCAAACATGGGAGATGTTGGAAAACTGATCCAAAACTTGCGCTGGGTTTTGGTTACTTCTTTATCGTCTCAACCGTATTAATTGCTTCCTGCGAAGGCTGTTCTATATGTCTGTATAAAGCGACCTAGAACACTGCCTACACTTACTGAGGCTGCACAAACAGTGTCGAAATCGGGATTTGTCTTAAAAATTCTTGTGTTTCAGAGTATTTGAAATAGACAGGATATCTGGACGGTGAACCACAAATAGAATTGTAGCTAAAAACACCGTGCTTTGTGCGAAGGCAACGTGAATGTTCGGCGCGGTGTTTTTGTCACTAAACTGCGACAGAAGCTTGGTTTTTGTCTGCACCGGCCCCTATCGTGTTGTTCATCAGTTTCAGTTCACAACAACGTCATTACAGAAATGACAAAATATAAGTAACCTAATTACACGTGTCGAGCCATTTAGCAGTTTCGAAAAAGGAGGATGATTCTTGAAAAGTTCTTTATCCGACGTTCGTCGAATGCACATCAGTAATACGATACGCACACATCGGCTTAATGGAGCAAGCTTGCTGGAAAACATGATGTTTATTACGAAATCCGCATCAGAAAACAAAAGCCTGCGCATGTGGCACTACTGCAAAGCTTGCAGTTTCCAGCTACTGTGCTGGAAAAAAATGTGACTTGTATCAACCGTATGTGAGAAACTGGGATATCGATCGTATGCTCGAAGGATACATGGAAGCGGTACCGCGGCATGTGGATATGGCAACACGTACACTCCACGTACACGAGACACAGGACGCACTGGAACCTATCCGACACAATGCATAAGATGCGACCACAATTTCATGTTAGTGGTACGTGAACTTCAGCAACCATTTCACGTAAAACATAAACTAGCTCTTCGGGTACAATCATGCTGCACGTTTCTGCTTCCTGCCCGTAATTTTTTCTCGCATGTTTCAATGCATGTTGTTCCACTTCTTCCGTACTACGTAAGGAGTCAGTTTTCTTATGGAATTTGTAAGTGATAAGTTCAGCAATAGCGCCGGTATCTGCCGTCAGATCAAGATAACGGCATAGTTTCCGGGATACCATTGATTGAGTACTACGCATCTTTTGGATTCGGTTTCCTTCTTACGCCCTGGCTAGCTGGATTAATGGCGAATATCTCCGTACCATTTTCCGACATGTTTTATAACCGAGATGCACCGCCCAGCTACAATGATATGGTCAGCACGCCAAATGTATTCCCGTCGGTTCCTGGTGCACCAGATCTGGAAGACCCACCAGCAGCAGATGAGACTGCACTCCAATTTATTATGGATGAAACGAAGTATTCCACAAGTGCTGACGAAGTACAACTTTCGCTGCTTCAATCTTATATGAAGGAATGCGATGATCGTCCAATAATGCTCACTTTCCCGATAGAAATTGCTGATGCTCCTTGCGTACTGCCAGCAACGCACACTAGACCTATTACTTCGGCGCTAAACCGGCCATCCACTGCACGTCGCCAAAAGGGAAGCTGCTCGCTGTGTCTGATAGGAGTATGGATCTTTGTAGTTGTGTTTTTCGTTGTGGGATTAGCTCTGGTCATTATCGGCCATATCCGGCGTGCCGCGGATCCTGACGGTTACTTTACATGCGGCAAGCGTGGATGTGTGGACAATACAAGTGTTACGTTGGGTTTTGGATACTTTTTCCTTGTCTCCACCGTACTAGTTGGTTGCTGTGCAGGATGTTGTTGGTGGATGCTGAGCGAGGAATAAAATAAACACAGCTACTGCGCTGATTATCAGCGTTATCAAATTGATACATTAAGAGCATATTTTTCATCTCTAAATATTCCATGCATATGGAACTGTTGAAATGGTGCCGAAAACAGGATTTGTATTGAAGTTTCGCGTGTTGTAGATGTCTGTACTTTGTGTAGTATGTGCATCCATACAGTAATCATACAGTGTTTATACATCATGAGAATATGACATCGACCAGAACTTTTCGTGCTGCAGTTATGTCAGAAATATCATACTTATGTGCAGAGGCAACATGAACGTTCAAATCGCTGATTTTAACACCAAACTAATGATGATTAACAGCCACGGTGTTATCCGACTCATTCGATGTGATCATGTAACACTTGTCTCACATTCCATTCATCAATTTCTACAGACCGTCGATAAGAACAATGAACATGTATTTAGATTTAAAAGATTCGCAAAGAACAGATTACTCCGTCCACGCTCTACCGAAACTTGGCCTGATTCAGCGGATCCACCGCGTCCACGTCGATAACGATATCGGCCTTGTGGGTCGTACCCATCACCGCACTGATCCTCAGCATCTGATCGCCATATTCCACAGGCGCAACGGAACTGTTAAACACATTATTCAAGTACACATATGCCGAAAATACAAACAAACTGACAACATTTTAATGGTTACACACGGCCAATGCGTCGTCTGAATGAATCCGAAATGTGTAATAAAGATATTTATATACATTCCAAACTGCGTACCTGTAGAATTGCTTCCTGGCAAAGTAATCCTCGCGTTTATTGTACATCTCCGTGAACGTTTCGGGTGTGTTACGTCCCTGTGGGCAGATACCAACAGCCAACCAGTTGGTATAATAATCATGGTTAAAGGGCAGTGACCACATGGCGATGACCGACTTCTTGGTTTCTCGGCCATCTTTAACACACCATTCAATCGTACCACAGGTACCTGTAATAACACAGTAACAAACGTTGTAAAACACGTACAGGAGTCTCGGTTCTGATCGTTAACACGATCAAGGAACATTTTTGGAACGGTTCTAGATAAAACGACTGACACCTTACGAACTAATAACATCAAACAGATGCTAAGTAGGTTTGTTTTGGCAAAAAAAGTATCACTCACCACAAGCAGTACCCCCGGTTTTGTGCGTTTTCATAAACCCGACTTTTCCCGGTGCCACGCGATTGATAACCGAGTCCGTCCCTCCCGAGTACAAATGGCAGCTTTTCAGTTCCAGCGTCCATTTGGTGTGGTTGTTCAGTGTGATGGTGGCCGCTACATCGTATGGGATGTCCGAGGCACTGCAGATCATGGACGTGTAACCGTCGTGGAGTTTTATACCACTGTGACCATTGTCTGTACTGGGAGGCTGGTCGCTTGGAGTTGAACAAGTGGATTTGTCACTACGACTCGGCTGGGTTTCCTGACCATCTTCTTCATCAGTTTCATGCCTTTCCGCATCTGTTTCCTCAGACGCTGCGCAAGGCGTAAAGGCCGATTCGACAGACTTACTGCGCCCAAATTCCAGGAATTCTGTGGCCTGTTGGATGTTCTCCCAATAGTGTCGACACTGCGCAGTATCTGTAGGTCAATGGAGAAAGTTGTTGTGAAAACAGCGAGCGGATCGATTTGGGTACGCTTTTATATGCACACTCTGACACTGGTAAATTAGCACATTGCAGAAGTACTGTACCACGAATTTTTAATGCAGTTACGTGTTCGCCCCACGGGAGGCGGTTCAACAGGGGAAAAGAAAAAGAACGAATAAAAATTAGACTAATAGCAAAGTTAAAAATGCAATTTAATCGAGATCAATACTGGAAAATAGTTCACAAAATTAAAAATTAAATAAGCCATAAAATCCCTAAAACAAATACATAAATCAAGGTGATTTAATAATGGAAAATTTTGATGAAATTGTAACAAGAATCTACAAGTAACAAGATCAATTAAAAGCAGGAATACAGTTTAAAGAGCCATCCATACCTTCGAATTCAGTTTTAGATTCCTGCTTTTCCCCATCCTTTTCCTCGCATGTTCCAACCAGGTTCAGTACTTTTTCCAATGCTGCAATCGCAAAAACAATTTAAAAAAGATAACGCTTGATACTCCTTAGCAGCAGGATTCAAATCACTGAATCACTGAATCAAATGCAACTATTTCCAAACAACTTTCCCATGCGAGAATTTCACACCATTATGATATTATTCAGATCAGTTGAACATAAATTAAAAATGGAACGTCTTCGAAACTTCCTACATACAGTTTACGTGAAATTGTTAAAAAATGCTCGCGATTTTGAAAATGCAGAAACAGAACACACCTGCATCAAGTTCCAGCAAGGCATGCTGCATTTCATCTGAATTCCAGTGTTGATACTTGATACCTTTTCCACTTGTGAAACTGCACCATTGCTCCTACAAGGAATCCTTTGTAGAAGTAATACAAAATCTACAGCGTTTGTAATAATTTTGATTAAACTAATAAGACTGGCAGTGAAATCTTCTTTCGAAAAGTTTTTTTGTGTGACAGATGTTCTGAAAACAGCAAAAATCTGAAACGATTCAAGGGATTTCGAAAGTCGACACTGGTATTTCCACGGGGGCGGCTGTTTTGTTCATTGGTAGCCCCATCCGGTTTTCCAGGGGCGGTTGGCATCTACACTGTCCTAAAGTCTATTTCGCCGACGAACACGCTACGCCCGTGGCGCTTTCTGTTGCGCTGGGATCAGGTTCCGAAAAAACCGTAAATCGTGGAATGCGAGCTTTCTTCATAGATTTCTGATTTCTTGCAAACTAAACGAAATTCGCAACTTTTCGTTCTGTATAATTAATCTGGATGCTTACGTGTATTTGGTAAACGGGAGTGTTGTGCTGCATGATAAATCTGCAATATTTGTGGTGATTTGCCAGAATTTCCTGGGAAGAAAATCCGGGAATCCGCTGAATCAAGGTAAAGTAGAAGGTTTGCAACGAAGTGTTATGACTGTTATCTTTGAGAACCCAGACGACATCGTTATTCGTTAGCATTGCGAACATATGGGCCATGGTAAATGTTGCTGCAAAAGCATCGAAGAAGCGTGAACTTTGTCTGTGTGTTCTGGCGAACTTTGATCGTTCGTTTCTGGTTTTGGTAATTTTGTTTGTGAATTGTGGCAGACTGAAATTATTTGACACTCGTTATTGTTGGCTAATTTGTCAGAATTCATTACCTTTTTTTGCACATGATTAACAGGAATTATCGACAACTGTGTACTGTTCACGTGAAATTTTGCTGTTTTTCTGTCGAATCTGCGCTCACGATCGTAAACGTTACTGTCGTTACAGAGCAAAGAGTAAACAGACTTTACTCGTCAGCACAGTGTTTTTCATCGTTGCATTTGTAAACAACCGTTTAAGGTGTTTATCAAGGAGCAAATGCATATAAATTCCAACTAAAATATTTTTATTTTGTGACATTTCATCTCCTGTACATGTATATATTTGCACAATGTATCGTAAAGTATAAATCAGCAGAATGTTTATTTACTTAATATTTATTAATTTAATTTTTGGTTTTTTTTCTGTATTATATCAACGAATAGTTTATTTGTTTAACAGAAAAAAATATGAAGAACAAAACTTTGGTCTAATTGGTTGTTTTATCTTGTAACAGATTCTTGTTGTATGTATTTGAATCCTGATTTATGCCACATTTAATCATTAATTTCCGTTTATATACCCTACAGACCCCGCCTCCCCAACCATGTCCATCATCTACCGCAGCCTCATCACCTCCCTGGAGCGCCACGTCCCGCCCCGCCTGCGCCCCATCTGGGAGCACCCGGCCGGCCCCAAGACCATCCACTTTTGGGCCCCCCTGGGCAAGTGGGCCCTGGTCGTCGCCGGGCTGGCCGACGCCGCCCGGCCCGCCGAGAAGCTGAGTCTCAACCAGTCCCTGGCCCTGACCGCCACCGGGATGATCTGGTCCCGCTACTCCCTGGTCATCATTCCCAAGAACTGGAGTCTATTTCTGGTCAATATGTTCGTGGCGGTGACGGGCTGGAGCCAGTTGTACCGGATTTGGAAGTACCGGTCCACGCAGCCTACCGGCCCGGTTATTGAGCCGGTGGCGGTGGCCGTTGTGGAGGATGCGCATCATCTGCCCGGGGTCAAGAAGCACTGAGTATCGGTGGTGTTTGTTGAGCTTTCATCGGTTTCCAACGAGAGAATTCGGCGTTGGTGATGTTTTACGGCTTAATGTGGTTTTATTTGTCGGTTGTCGCTTGTAGGGGAGAGATTTATTGTGAGCTGCTTACTGTCCTGTTGTATGATTTGTAGGATAATAAAACACTGGTATTTAGCTGGTTTATCCGTCGTTTTACCTGCTTTATGAGTTTTAAATGTGATTTTACGATTTATCATTTTTTATTTACGTATCTTTTCCACAATCTGAAGTCGCTTGTTTCACAGATATTTTTAAAATATCTAAAATAAATATTCAAAATAATCTATAAAATATCTGTAAAATAATTTATAAAATACCTATAAATAATCTGTAAAATATCTATAAATAATCTATAAAATATCTGTAGATAATGTTTAAAATATCCATAAATAATTTTTAAAATGCATTAAAAAGAATTATTTTAGACTTCGTACCATTTTATTCACTGAACACGGCTGTAAACTTCGCGGTATGCTCATACAATCTCCGAATTTGTAAAAGAATACAAAAGCTTGCCCAATTAAGCATTTCTCTCCATAATAGCAACTCCCTGAAGTACATGAATCACATTCTCTCAACAACAACAAAAACGTGACTATTTTCACCACAGGGGTAAATCATAACATAAGCTCAACAATCTCGTATCACCGATCAACTGGCTATGACAAAATCAACAAAATCACAATACTATGCATTGTGCCACATTGGTCCGGATACAAAACACCACACTTTTCCATACGTTTATCGATCAGCATCGTCCGAGCGCTCTCCCGACGAACGCGACGACGACTCCGGGGAAGGGCGCTCCCGGGTCCCCGGGGAGCGTCCCGACGGTGTCCCCGGTGAACGGTGCTCCTGATCCCGACAGAAGAAGGGTGCGAACATGGCGCGCACCATGATGGACTTGTTCAGGGTTAGGTACCAGAAATCCCCCGGATAGTGGATGACCAGACCGGCGTCGATGTCGAACATGGTGTCGGAGCTGGCGGTGTTGACCAGTTCCCCTGCACAACGAATTCCCCAATAAATGCGTGGGCATGTCGAAAACAAGAAATTAATATAAGAAAAAACACAACATAATCGTAAAAACACAGGGAAACAGGAGTGCACAGGACACAACAAGATAAGCAAACTCATCAGTGTTAAAATATGTTTCTGACAATAATTATTATAACAATAATACACTTACAATATTCAAATAATAATATGTATCTTGAATAAAAAAATTTAAATATTTTAAATAAAATATATAAAAAAATGTATTAATTTACAAAGCACTTTTAAAATAATATTCTTAAAGCAATATTTAAAAATTAAACTAAAATATAATTGCTTAAATAAATCTGCCTTATCAATTATCAGCAAGCCCAAAATTCATCGCAAAATGTACCCAATATAGCAACTGACAATAGTATTTGCTAAATCAAATCCTAGCGCAAACTTCAAGGTGGCAAATTTTTAATAAAATGCGAATAATACTTTTTTCGATAAATATTATCGAATGAATCAATTTTTCAAACTTTCCATTCTGTAAACATTCAAAATAAAAACATATGCCATGTTGAAACAACTTCAAACTCCCTACCGTACAAAAGACAGTACGTCAACGTAGAACATCAGCGCGTTACATTATACGAACAACTCCACGGTAATACGAACAAAAACGCACTGACTACCAACCACAAAAACTGTCGGACTACTTACGTAGCTGCAGCATATCCAATCCGGCGACATACGCGCCGACCACCGCGGCGGTCTGCACGGTGATGTGGGCGCGACTGCCCACCGGAAGTCCCGGATGGGTGTCTTCATCCTGATTCCACAACTGTATCTGCTCCTCGGTCAGAGCCACACGAAACGAGACGGTTTGGGGGGTGATCAGAAGACCGATCAGTTCCAGTTCGTACACCTTTCCTAGCGCTTTCTGCACGGTATCTTGAGTGGCGTACTTCTCCACACCTACACAACAAAACACCCAAGTAATGTACTGTATTCATCCAGTTGAATCATCCTCGGGATTTAACGAAACTTGTAAGCAGCCTTCATTGAAATTAACTTATTCGATCAACTGGGTCTACCTCTGCCATCCGGATTTTCTTTTAAATGAAATAAACAATTTTGCTTACATTTTTAATAAGAAAAAAATTTATCACTTTATTTTAATGTAAAAAAGTTTTTTAATTTTTATAATTTAATTATGATTTTTTATTTTCAAAACGACACAAGAACATTCTACTACGCTTACCCGGCTTCTTCCCATACTGCGTATAGCACGCCGTCACATGGAACAGATCCCGCCCCCTGCCCCACTCCAT
>JAQGAU010001559.1:0-18695 GCA_034698045.1 Paramacrobiotus richtersi | reverse complement strand
ACTGGTGGTCTCAAATCATTTTGCGTGAATGCGCTTACATGTACTACATTATATGCATAACGTTTGATAATTAGGAACACTGTGAAACGTAGATCTACAGCTGTACATGCTCGTAGCATCTATGGGTATCAGGTGGGTAATGGCCAGCGGTGAAGGATTGGGCGTCAGCCTTCACCTGTTAGCCAGATTGGCTCAGGGTACACCCTGGTACTTACAAGGGAACAATCCCAGGCCCCAAATTCAGAAAAATTTCTTTGATACACGTGGATTTCTTGTTGTCGACACACAATGTCATGCTCATATTCACGTCATTTTGGTTTCGTTCTTCATTACTCATCTGTGATATCTCATTGGCTATTTACAATTCGTTAAGCAGGTTCGGTAGTTTTAGTTAACATACTAGGTACGCACTTTAAAGTAGCTAGTTTTAAGCGATCAGTAGCTTTTGCATTAAAAAGACTTCGTGAACGTGCACCATCATCAAAACATCCGAGTATCCACCATAAACATGTAAACGTATTAACAAGTGCTGTAATTCATGGTTGCTGTTGTCACGCTACGACATCCGATTGCTGTGTTACCCCAAACTTATTTCAGTGACTCAACGAAACGATCCTAAAGTAACGATACCTTAGTTGGCTTCTTGTGTCTTGTGAGCGTGCGCCCATCGCTATCCACACTATGATTATCGTACTCGCAGCCCCGGTGACAATGCGTGACAGGTGGAGAAAGAACGACTAGATTTACGGCAACGGCAGGTTTTTCAAGCAGTTGTGGCAGATGTTCCAGGATCGCACTAATTATTCGCTGCACTTCGCTTGCATCCACTTTAAGGGCAAGGCCGAGTATCTAAAGTCAGGTAGAAGTATATTCACCGGATTTAAACCCATTTCGGAGAGTTCTTATGTTTTGGCCACCTGTCGTTCTAACCAATCGGAAAATCCAGACTTTCTAATAATTATTATGGCGGATATCTTGGTTTCTTCGGTTAAAATTCTAACAAATAAAAACCATTTGAGGTCGTCTGTGCTGTATGCTTTTTTAACAAAATTTTTACTGTTTTTAAATGTAGGTCTCTATAAGCGCCTTTACACGTGATTTTATGCTGGCGACTTTTGCTCAATGAAAAGCACACAAATGCAGATGTTTGAGAAAAAGATTTATGTATTGTCGATCTAATATTTATGTATTATCGATTGGTGAATCATTTGTTTAAAAAACTCCGCAAATTTGATGACCGGTAGGATTTTAGATTAACAAAACTGCCAAAATGCTTCAATAGCAGCATTCAATCTAGATGATATGGGAAGTGTTAATTCATGAATATATGACATTAATGCATTAATATATGTAACGGCATTAGTTGCCGATCGACGGGCGCATACGCACAACACGAAGCTCATTTATACCAAAAATATAGAAACTTCGCTACGGTGGATTACCTCAAGGGCGTCTTTTTCCAGAAGTGAATCCGGAATAGCCAAAAAGGCGTTACGGAAGCATAGCAGTTGCTCAAGTGTATAGGCTTGCAAAAGCTGCGTTTGGCTTTTGATGTGGTCCGCTTCAGACATTTTTGGATAGTCAAAAAACAGAAAAGATTATACTTAAGATTTCACACAGATTCTGTATCACAGTTGGGTAGCAGAATGTGCTTAGTGTGAACAAATCATTCAACAAGTGATCATTAGTTGTACATTCTACACTGCCGAAGTCGTTTGCGTCGGATGTGTTCAATACCTTTTCATTCACTGGCATTAAAACAGCCCGGAAACAACGCTCGAGGTGAAAGTACTGCGTGACTCAGCTGTTTACATCCTGGTGCAAAATAGGTACTAGCTAACGTCCGTATGAGTGCGTGTTACAGTACGTCAGTAAGTTTACGCAAGACTTGACGGTCAACATGCCAGTTATGCATAGGCGCAGTGGTCGCGGACTTTTGATGGTCCGGTTTTTTGGAACTTGTTTCGGTCAAGACCGAGTCAGGGCTTTTGTTGAGTCACCGTCTAGACTCTAAAGCAGCAGCGGATGACACACTGTTTTCGTACTCCTTTTCTGACATCCGGTGGTATACACTCGAAATTTGCCGCCATGTATGGAGCGACTAATGGCACGCCTGCAACACTGAGCCTTATGTCTCACTCGGAACGAAACCTATTTATTTCCGTTTGCGATTTGGTTTGTCCGGCACGTTTCTACCATTAGCATCAGCGATTTCAGCTTTTGCCACGACGTGTACTGCTGGAGATCGTTCATGACTAAAGCACAGGATAGTCTCTGTTGCAACATCTGCAGAAAATCTGTGCAATTTTACTTTGTCCAGACAACCCACTTTCTGCATGGCCGACTCAGTTGCACGGTCACAAGCTTTGATTTCCCTATAGCCGTTCAGGCACAGCGGATATCCTTTTAAGGCTTTTACGAACCAGGCGTCGCTTCTGATCTTCAGAAAAACTGTTTTCTGCTGATTTAGCTGTGACCTGTTGGACCGCAGCCGCGTATAACATTCTGCCGAAAATGAACCTCCTGAAGGGAAACAAGAAAGCGAAAGAAAAGGTACTTCTTGGTGTGTTTCGGTGCGAATTACCGTATTATTTCAAATTTTGCTATGGCAGGTCTGGTTCGAAGAAGATCATCGAACATTTTTTGCGGTTCGTGGAGAGCAAAAAGAATTCATCTTGGGATTTACTCTAGAAATACATCAGACCACCTGCGCGGGATCCAGTGGTCAAGGTGGATGGCACTGCACTCTTCGTCATATGAACCATGCCGACCGTCAATTGTAAGTTTAGAAAATAAGGCACGATTTTAATTATGCGATTGACAGTGTAATTAGAATTTAAAATTTAAAGAGAATTGCAACATTTTTGAATGTCGTTTAAAAATATAACATCTAGCCGTTCTGGCTGTAACTGGGACAGAGTAATTATCACAGTAATGCGCATTTACTGATGTATTGTGCCTACATATCGAATCGAACAGTGAACTTTGAAAGCGACAGCTCAGTCAAATTTTATTGACCTTATTAGATAAGAACCACTTATTGCGCGCGCGAACGTACAAAAGGACAATCAAGATCAATTTTCTCACTTTTCAAACATCTGTATGGGTGTTGCCTGTTGTCTACGCTCGTGCAGTGGCAAGATCAACTCGTAAATCTAGGTATTATGCGAATATTCCTCTTAATTGCTGGGCGTTTCATACTGTACGTTAATTCGTTAATGTACTAGCAATCTCGTTCAATATGCGGTTGCACATAAACTTTTTTGTACAAATGCATATCTGAGTTCTTTTGCTGTAAAGCATTGTAGAAACAAGTGCAGTGTAATGCAGCAGTACATGGTCACCCTCATGTTTTGTATTGTTTCAGTCCATGCTTCGTTTCGACCACAGCGCTACACAAGGAAAGTCAGTTTTTAAACGAACTTTCCACAACTGCGGGAATGCCACCGATCGATGCAACAAATATGACAACAAGACTTCTGTCCAGTTACTTTAAATGGAAAAACGATCAGTTTGTAAAGTAATTAAAGCCTGCTGAATGAATAAAATAAATATGTCATATGGAACAAGTCGGAAATTCTTTTCTTCGTTTTGAAGAAACATTTTTGTTCTGAGCAGGTTGTGCAGGCAGAAGAACTTGACATTCGACAAATTACCAGCAGAGCACAGAAACCTGCAAAAGGATGGCAAGACGTTTGCCTTTGGCCCCGATCTGTTTTTCGAAAAGAGGAACGGTATTGTGGTACCGATAAAACCTGAGGATTCGGCATACGTCTGGGTGCCGTGTAAACTGGGAAACATTATTCCACTTCGAATCGCCGCGGCCTCCACGGGACCCAACATTCTAGAAGTAATCAGGGAGAAGCTCGAAAAGGACAAAATGCCCGAAAAATTCATATGTTTTCTGGTCGTTGCAGGTCAGTACAAAATTTTCTAAGCCCTTGTGCAACAGGACATCGCAGTACAAAGGGTAATTTTGCTTTGTCCTTCGCTACAAACTGACGCAATAACGCCATTATTAATCAAAAGTTTGATTTCTGTTTCAACAAATGTTCCGGGGTAGATCTGAACGATTAAACACCTATTTGGAGTTCGAATTTTCTATATAAAGTCATTTTCACCCCCGTTCTAATTAATAGTAAAATCGAGATAGTCGCGCACTTGTAACCATTGACCCAAAGTGCGTCATTGTTTTCAGTAACCAGGACATCGATATGCAGTGCAGAAATCCGTTTGTGTGCAGAAAAGCGATTTAAAGTTTGAACACATTCCTTCCCAAATTCCAGGTTCTATCTAACTTTTTGAAACTTCAATCTCAAATGCACATATATGCGGTAATTGTTCTGAACCACTTTTGTCTTTGACGTGTGTTTTTCAGATACAAAATAAATTTAAAAAGTCATTCTGAAGTCTCCAAAACTTACGTCTGGGATAATACTAGGTCAAACCGAACATGTACGAATATTTATCATGCAATTTTCAAGAAGTTTGGATTTAACGCTGAATGGTTCCGTACCATGAAGTTTGAATTTTTTACCGGTGTTGCGCGGTAAATGAACGTTGCGCACATCAACGGATTTATTCCATGTTCCGATTAATAAAAGCAATAAAGCACCTTTGTTCAACGGTTACAGTTGCGCTGCTGTAGAAAATGGCCTCAAGACGTTTAGCAAGGGTATGGCAGATGCTGTGTATTATGCAACGCGGTTCGAGTTCATTCATTTTTGGTATCAAAACATGCACTTACGACAGCGGTAATGCTTGTGGCCCGACTTCACATCCGTTCGCTTTGTAGGACAGCTGTGTGTCCTGAGCCTGCATTATAAAGAGATAATGGAAATGTTCAACTTCAATCCAGGCCTAATAGTGACTGGGCCGCGCAGCACTGGCAAATCACTGTCTACTGATTCTGGGCTCTCTTTCCTTGGGCAAAATGCACTGGACATTTGTGAAGCCAAGGACATCACGCTATCTTCCCTGCGTGATCGATATGCCGGCAAGTGACTCGACAATCCGCAATGTACCTCATGTTACCCTTTCTTTTCCGTAGCTGATCACTTTCCGCTGGTTGTCCATGACCTAATAGATCACAATACAGCGGCAGTTGCACTTCAAGAAACGTTTGAGGGAAAAGCAGTCAAAAAACACGAAGCACAAATGAAGCCCGGCTGCAGCATCACAATCACATGTAACGAAAGTCAAATGGACTATCTCCAAGGAAGGTGAGAATAGAAATGTTCGTCACAATACCTGTTCTTTGATTTAACTGTAGCGCAGTGTTTTTGTTTGGCCCAATATCCAATCCGGGTTGAAAATCTAGCGAATTTTTCAAGGGTTCGTTTCAGTCAAGTAATTATCACAACTCAATTCGAGTGCATTTTTAGGTATGAGGCGCTTTCTAGAGCTGTCGTCATACCGCTGGACACCCAAATGCTACCCCGGACCACGGAAGAGATGCACGAAATCCAGCGAGCGATGGCTGAGTCTTCTGTGCACTTTGCATCTCTCGTTAACCTAAGCGACATAGACAAAGAATTTATGCGCTTACGAACAGTAGAACTTCGCGAAAAATTCGCAAAAGTAAAATGTACTACGATAAACGACAGCAAATACAGGATAATTGAAAACTACGCCCTTGTGACGGCTGCCACTGAGATTGTAAGTAAAAGTATTGAATGACTCAGTCCTATTTTTGCAGAATGTCGCATTTTTGTTCTTTGTTAAATGTCACCAAACGTCCTGTTTTCAATAGTTTCTGCAAAAGATAAATTTCAATGAGTGGATTCCAAAGATCGAGCCATACGTTTCTGCAGTTATCCTTCCAAGAGCTGCGTCGTACTACACCTTTCGGGAAACTCCAGCAATGATGCGGCTGGCGAGCCAGTATGCTCCTGTTCCGACAAAAACTCGAAGTGAATTAATCACGGATTTCTGCAAAGGCATTGGGGCTGTTCGGACAATGTATGAACAAGAGGTAATGCGCTTTATTTAAGTCGTTCATTGATTTATTCTGTTCCAACTGTAAGTTTCAAACACCCTACTGTCCAAGATAGCCGGCAGTATCAATTCGAGATCTGTTCCAAAAATCTACATTCAGCTGATGGAGTTGGAGTTAGTGATTGAATTACAGTAAAACTGGCATACTGAATACTCAAGCTACATGTTCAAACGGTACATACGCCTGCCTATTTATCATTCAAATGTGTTTATTACATATACATTTACGTGTTACGCAGCATCTGCATGTGTTGTAGTCAACGAGACGTGACCGGTCTAGAAAAAGCGTATGTAATTTCAAGGCATATTCATTTTCCAGCTGTATGCGGCGATAAATTTCACTGTACGTAAAAGAAACTACCTTTGAAAATCCTTTATCAATAAGTTACCAAGTTTCCTAAAGCTAAGTCATGAAGAAATTCGTTACCCGACGACCGTGCAAAATGATCCACGCTAAGCCATCCACGCAAACCAGTTGGAAATACTGTTACGTGCTAAATATCTCTGATCAGTCGTTATTATTAGGCTCGACAGCCTGACAAAGCATGAGTCAATTCAAATCTTTTAACAGGCGCCGCGTGATGTCTGGTGTGCAATCCATATGTACAGATGACTGTTTTACTCTGCTATCTTTTTCAGCTGAATGGATGTTTCAAAGTAATGGTTAACGGGGAATACATCTGCATACGGGAGAAGGAGTTGGCACCGTTGTTAGCAAAAACAGGCGACCCGTTGGGCAATCTTGCAGACTTTTTGGTAGTAGCCGGCGCAGTTGTCCTAACACCGCAAAAATTTCCTATGCACCAGGGAACAAAGAGATGCAGGGGAATTCTGAAGAGCCATTTCAGCCTCAACCAGCTTCAGTTTCTTTGCGGAGAAACAGACAAATTAGACGAAATCTGTAAGTTTTCGCCACCAAGTTTGAGGTGGCTTTTACAACCCACACTGTTAAAGTTTTTTGTTGAAATGTTTTCACATCAGTTAATAAACAACGCTTCATAACCTTAGTGCCAGGCAGCCACACGGATTCTGCTGACCGACCGCCTGCTCTGCCTTCGCCGTTTAAGCGCCATAGTGGAACAGATGACTCATTGCTGCCAAGTACATCCACTCAGATCGAAGGACATCAAACACCATTCAACAGGCTACACCGAAGTATCAGCTCTATTCGGAACGAATCCGAAAGCAGCTCAGAAGATGAGGAGAGAGACAACTTTGCTAGCGCGACCAACGCCCGCAACGCGGCTGTTCCTATAACCGGAAAAAGCGTACATAATATAAGTATCCAAAGAATGAATGGTACGCAACTCACAAACAATTGTAATGTTAATGCAGGTCAGCGTCACCTAACAACAAAAGCGTGCACAATAAACTTTTATGGTTCTTGGTGACCTTTTGTGCAGCTCTAGTCTTTAAGGCATCATCTGGTTTAAATGTTTAACGTTATATTTGGCATAACTAAACAAACAATTAGTACATAAGCAAGCAGCAAAGGCGGTTATGTTTCTGAAGCAATCTAGCAACCATTTCAGCTGTGATCACAGCGCAATCAGTAAGGCGTGTAAATATTACAGTGATGCCAGTTGTACCTGAAGAACAGCTCGGAAGCGACACCGTTGCAAAACCGGCAAAGCGCGCTAAGGTCACAGAAGCAGTGTGCGAAAAATGTGGAAAACAAGCCGGCGAAGATGATCTCGGAAAAACGGTTCCATGCACGGAATGCAAAAAAAGATTCCATATTCCATGCCAGGTGCTGCACTCGAAGCATTGGGTCATCCGTGAAAGTTCAAGACGCCGACTGTGTGAATCGTGCCGCGAAGATAAGCTGGGATGAAGATCAGAAAGATACAGTTTTCTGTAGCCCTATTTATCGATGTCCGACAGTTATATGCAGTTAACCGTCATGGATAGCAGATATCAGTTTCTTTCCATGCAGTTTAAGAAAATCAATGTAAATCAAACTGGTACATAAAAATGTCCGCCTTGTTATTTTTTATGAACACTAGTTTTCAATACTGGACTGTTGCATAACGCCTACTTTAGTTTCACTCTAGTATGCCTTTAAATCGGGTCTCGAAAGTAGTACCTTGCTAAAAACCGTTCAAAGCTTACCGTTGATAGTTGCGCTTCCGTTAGTTGCAAAAATAGTAGCAGAGCTCTGTATTTCTAATTTTTTGTCGACTGTCATTTTTGTTCATTTTATCTTGTGGTCGCGAATCTGACTGCTTGCTTCAGTTTATGATGTGAAAAGGATGATTATGATATTAAAAACTGCGTAGAAGTACTACACCAAAGAATAGTAAAGTATTCCTGAATCAGACGAAAATGATGCAGTATTTTGTATCGGTCTCGACCAGTTTACCAATCATTATCACTTGCGTTTCACATACTTTTACAAAGTTGACTCAGTTTTGGCGTTTCTGATACATCCTTGCAACAGCAACGGCTACCGCTCTCGACGTCGCGATTCTACCAGCTTTCTTGGCCAAACGCACTAATCGCCAATACAGTGGAAACTAAAAAATGCGTAGATAACGAAGAGTTTCACAGATCAACAGAAATAAATTCCGAGACTGTAAACTAAGCAGGGGTGGTATTGTGCGTTATCAATCTACGCCGTACGGCATCAAAGTGCATATGTATATAATATAGAAGTGTATACATCGTGGAGATCCCCCCTGCGTTAAGCCTACGACGTCTTTTTGGTTAAAAAAAGTCGTATACATTATGGAACGTGTATATGATTCGGAAGTGTTTAAACATGGAGACTCCCCTGTATTATGCAAAGTTTATCTCGTATTTTTGCAGCACATTATATATTTACCGCAATACGCTTGAGTTTTCTTGAAATTATTCGATATATACAGTCAACTGTCGACTTGGTACTTAAAACTACCACAAAGCCACATTAAAGTTTGTTGGTTTGCACGCGACAACACATAGCACCACCGAGACTGGTAGCCGTTGTCTAGCATCACTGTTTCTCACCATGGGCCACTTACCTGCTGTTAGCGGCCTGACAGCCGCGCTAATCGTCAACAGACATAAACAATATATTTAATGCTCAAACTTTGCCGCACATGAAGGGTCACCTAGAAAGGTTTGCATTAACGACTGTATTAAGTGCTGAGTGCTTAGACTAACGAGTAATCAGTTAGCTTAAGTGACTGATCAATGTATCACGGAGAGCACGAATGTGCGATTAAAAAGTACGTGCGGATGAGCGTGATTGTGGCAAAGTGCCGTTACCAAGCTTTGTCTTTTTGGAGAAAGAGCTTTGGAACGTTATCACCACCGAAAGATGGAGTTGTTAATGGTGCTTTCTTAAAGTGGGCACATGTTAGACGCGACTAAAAGTTAGACTTCAATATCGTTCACTGAATCATAATGACTAGCGTTAGAAGCCTGGTAAGCGTCGTGGTTTATCTCCACAGCAATCGGATACTCTTTTTTATTGCACAGCTGACATTCATCATAACGTTTCAGACGGTCATAGGCATTATTACAGTAATTCAACGTCCACAAGCAACCAACCAATTCCAGAAGCACTGTTTTCTGACGAGTTACCAGGAAGGAAGCGGCACATACGACTGAAACAATGGGCGGGGAGAAAGATCAGGGAACCATCGCTGTCTAGTCTTACGTATGTGAAAAGCGCCAGTTGATGACTTAGTCAGTCTAGTCACCGCAAAAGCTCTCCTTGTAATTTTCAGCTTCATTTCCGGTTTAGCTGTCAAGCGAGAGTGATAACAATGTCTAAAATGCCTTCAGCCATAATCTTTTTGCTCTTGTTCACCACCGTCCTAAGCCTCAATTTGAAGAACATCTTCGGCATGCGACGAGCGCAACTGGGTACGTAAATTTGACACAGAGTGAATGATATAGTTATCAAAGGCAGAATAGTACTGACCAAAACACTGGTACAAGTTCACATATTTGTCTTAGAGAGCTTGTTTTTTAGATGGTATTTCTTGTACATTAAAAGCAATTACAGTTCAGTTCAATGGCATAATATTAAGCCGGTTTTTTTGCTTTAAGAGGGTTTGCTCAACCGCACCACTTCGTTTTGTGTACTGTTCTTTTCTGATTACAAGTTTATTCAGATGGTTAAGACTGGGTTTAGTAATTTACGGTCCACGTAAACAAGAGTTAAAGTATGCATTATTCTTACAGACTTTTGTGAACATTGTTTTCGTGTGCTTTGGGGCAGGGCACGTTCTTCCATGTTCTGATTTACAATTGTCTGATAATCGTTTCTCTGTTACAACTCCCTAGAGAGATCAGCTTCGGCAGCATAAAATGTTCGCGTTTTCGTTGTATTCGTCTTAAGAATCTCCATATAGGGCAGTTTGGCGTGTCTGCTTGCTTCATTTGTTAGCTCCGCGGCGCTTTATAAAAAATTCCTTGGTTTCGTTATTATTTATTTATTTTTGGATAAGCCTTTTTTTGCCGATGTTTGAATTTCGCTGACTGCATTGCTAGTCTCGGCCGAGCACCGGACAATGATATGTAGCTCATTGTTATTTTTCTGTGTTTTAAATGTGCCTGTTTTCCAAAATTTCGAAACTTTCCCCACCGAAATTTTTTTCTGTGAGAATCAACATCCAAAGGTCAACCGATTGCATTTGTTGGACCTCAATAGAGAATCGGTTTCATAATGACAATTTGCTCCGAATGACGCCAGATCAGTTTTACCGGACCCAGTGAATAATTGCGCGCTTGTGCTCTCATAAAGTTCTTCTTGATGACTAGCCATCATAGTTAGTTCAAAATATGCATAGTATCTCGGTTCTGGCAGAAAAAAAGCATGTGAAGAACGATGTTCCTTTGGTATCAGTCGGCAGCAGCTAAAAACCTTCTATTGCAGGTCGGCAGGGACGCATCAGTACACAGCTGCGACCAGGCATCCAAAGCGCCGCGTTGGGTTCCGTCAACAGTTCGCCGGTACTGGGCCGTTCCCGTGCCAGTTCCCGAGACAGTTTGCCGTACAATCGCCTTTCAGGAGCGGAGCCGCAGAAATCCATATCTCACCGTGTATTGGCCGCCATGGGTAAAGCCACCTTCAACGCAGCCGTTGGCAGCGCAGCCATTGCCGGTGGCTCTGTGTTAGCCAGCAAACTTATGAACGAACAGCAAAATCAAACACTGATTCTTTCGCTGGAACTGCCCCGCATTCCGGAAGAGACAGCAACCAACATCAGTTTCCTGGTTAACTACAGCAATGGTAAAAAAACCACCTTAATCTCCTCAATTTCAGTGTTTCAAAAACCGCGAAATGAGCTACAAACTCAGTTACTACGATTTTCATTTTTTTTAGTCGTACTAGTAACAGCTAGTTTACTAGTACAGATAGAATAGAATGTTCTTCAAGAATAAAGGCAAGGAAACGAGTGGATTAAACCCTTTTAAACCGCGTAATAAATAGAACTTTTACTGTACTGTCACTTCAGTGGTTCCTTAACTGGAACAGCTTCTGGGTGCTCTCGTTCAATGCCGGAAATGTAGTCAGCGCTTGTATCGTGTTTAAGGAACAAACTAAATTATTTTAACACGACTTAAACGTAAAAAAACAATTCTACCACATGCTGAAATCGGGCGCGTGGCTATAGGTGCATTCGCTTGTGGGCGTATGGTGAAGATATCTTTCCATTTGTTTTTGCAATTTTGTATGCGTTGTATAGATAAGGAAAAATAGGGTATTGGGTTACGTTGCGTCCTCTTTGCAGCGGGCAAAGGTAGAAACCCTAATCTTGATTGGATAATGTTTTAAAATACCCTAACCGTTGAACTGCATTCGCTGTAATTCAGCTTGGTAGCACCAATGTTAGTCATTCAAATCATTGCTGCAATTTGTGCTAATCAACGTAGATGCTGTTAACAGCGTTTTTTGATGCGATGACTAACACAAGCCAGATAAGGCTTTGTCCACAGTATGTAGTCTGCTGCCGCGGAAACAGTAATTCGGCTTCATTCAAACGAAGGTTAGCTAAGCGAGCTTGGAAGTTGTCATTTTTCAAACAGGTAGAAGACAGTCAGATCAAACTAGGCAGCTATCAGTCATGACGCGATTGAAATTATGTAACGGCTGCTGTTTCAGGTACCATGCCTACCGAAACGACAAGCAGCGCATTCAATTTTACTAGCGCGGAGCCAACTGTCGCCGATGGAAAAGCAACCGGATGGAACAAGGATCTCATACTGATTTTGTGCCTGTCTGCTGGCGTTGGCCTGCTTCTGGTGGCAGTAATGTGCGTTCTGATGGCCGTAATTCTGAAGAAAATCCAGAAAGCTGCCGGGCCGAATGGGGACGACATAGAAATGCAATAGAGACTGAAAGTTGTTGTAATTTTTGAAAGCACTTCATTATGCCAGACCGCGCCATGCAGATGCAGCGGCTTTATGTTTAAGGTTATCCTGCGTAGATTATAACAACCTGCTTCTTTGTACTGATCTGTAGTTTTAAGACGGTGCTTCAGCCCATGTGTACGTTCTTTGTATTTGCTATATCAAGCTGGGTTCGCTGCTTTGCAGATATAAAATTACTGCTTGATGTTTCGTCCTAATCGAGTTCCATATCTAGGTAGCTCGCTAAAGCTTCAACAGTTATGAGTAAATTTTGACACCGTTCCAATTTTCTCGATACAGTTGATTGTGAGACTTTCCTGCACAATGGTCAATAACGTTAAAAGCTAAATGGCGAACGCTAAGGCAGTACCGCCACAAAAGAAACCAGACAATCCTACTGAAGCAGAAAACAAGAGATCACAAAAACCACAAGCGGACGTTGCATATGACGGCGAGTATGATAAAGGTTACAAGAATGCTGCTCCGATCTCCAGTGCCAGCACTAGCGTAGAGCGATTGCCTAACATTTTTGCGTTTCGTATCTCACATATTGTATTAAAATTCAGTGTGTTCAAAAAAGGTCAAATGAAGAGAAAGTGCAGTCAGTTTATGCGGTGCCAGGTCATTTTTTGGTCAAACATGATCGACCGAAGCGAAGCGAAGGTCTTCTATACTCAGAAAGATTGTGTTTTTGGTGTCTGTGTGTGCGTCACCATTACTGCGCCATTTCGGGCCCTACATGTTCACAAAAATTAGGGTTTCGGTGTCTGCGTATCGGTCACCACAGCTGTGCAACTTACGGCCATAGTATATGGGGGCGGAAGTTCCGCAATGATGCATGTTGATCATATCACTCTTGGACAGCTGCGGCTGCGACGCCGCAAAGGCCTCCTTGTCCCTCGAGGAGGAGGGTGCAGCGGCGGCCATCTGCCCCGACTGGACTGTAGTACAAAGACTCGAAAACCATAGTTTTAGGGAGTATATGGGTTGTCGGTAACCTTTACTGAGCAATAATCGTCTTTTTGTTTGAGTTGCAAGCAAACGATCCTGCTGCCCTTGTCAAAAATTGCTCCCAACAAATGCTTTCTGTTGCTTCGGTCTACTAGTGCCCGCATCCAGCGAGTGACTTTCCTAGTACAACGTAACGATTATATTTAAAAATCTGACAGACGTGTTATTCCGGGCGCTTGTTATCTTCCCCAGAATTTGTCACCATTCACAGCCTTGTAAGTCCACCCTAAACTGGCCAGGTGGTGCACAAGAACCAGCATCCATTTTGTAACAATTGCTATCATATGCACAATGCAAAACAGCAACGCTTCCTGTTGAAGCTTTTGCAAACAGCAGCAGTGTGCCTACGTATAAAAGTACAGGATTTGCGATGCATACGTATACCGCATATGCATGTATCGAATACATCAACATCTATCGTATCAAGATTCTGCGTTACATTTTACTGACTGCACGATATATTGTTTTAAGGCTGGTAACTTAAGAAAACCCAACCGGAAGTTTAGGAAACGGGGACGGTTCATGAGCGAAGTTATCAGCGAACAATAACCTGGAAAAATCCTAGCTAATTATAAGCATTACATTGTATGCTCGAGAAATCGCTAAAATGCTACAAAACACCGAAGGTATCGGTACTGTAGCATTTTAGGACACTTTATGTAACCGATAGTAATCGTACTGTGAAGTGGAGGAGGAATGAAACGTAGTGCACAATTCGATGTCCGCTATGTAAGAACGGGTGTATAATTGTAACAGTAAATTTTACCGGTTTTTTATAATTGGAAAATGCATCAACAAGCAGTAATCGGGGGTACATGATATTAGTTTTTAACCGGAAACGGCCTCGCAGGCCAGAGGATTTAGTGCAATCTCAGCCAAATTACCGCGGATATTGTAATATTTACATTTCACGGTATGTAGTTAAAATAAATCCGATGGTCTAACCGGCCAGGCGTTTCGAAATCAAAGTAAACCTTTTTGCTATTATACATACTCGTAGCCGAGCAACTGCGTCCATAGACAGACGCCTATCGTTTACGTTCGGCCATACTTGGCCACTAGCGCATTCATAACCCATTCGCACAGTTATGTTTTCTTCCAGACGCCTGCGTATGTGCGGCACGGAACTAGTGGAATCCCACTGTACACGATAGGCGGCTGCCTATGGTTATGAACGCGCTATTGGCCAAGTATATAGTTATCAGTTAATTGCCTAATAATGTACGCTACAACACAAGCTGCATGCAGCAGATGTGACAAATATGTCGTTCTGCAAACCTTATCTCTCTGAACTCTGACATTTTTGCTCACGCATTTGAAAAATCTGCGCCATCCAGTTTTTAATACAATATTCCTTGAGAACGTGTGTAATATGGCAAAGACAGGACGTTTCGTGGAGATGCCCGCTATAACCGTGTCCAGCGAGCTGCTGGAGCGGTTTAAGAATGATTATCATGAAATAGCTGAATATGCTATTGGGAGATCGCTAACACCAAACGCCCGAGCGGCGAAGGTAAGAGCAAATTCAGTACCTTTGAGATGATTCCAAGACTGGTGACCGTACTTTAAATTATTTATTAAAATAGAATTTGCAGTGCCTAATGTCGAAATTTACAAACAAAAAAAACGATTTTGAAAAAATTCTAATGTGGCATCTACTGAACCAGCTCACAACTCCTAATTAATCTACATAGTTCGAATTTTTATAAAAAAATGTTCGCATAAACTTCAAACAGTGCGATCTTTTCACCGTCGTGGTTTATTTTTTGTGCCGGAGCAGAATTAGAATACTTGAATTATCGCAAACGAGTTTTGTTACCAACTGCTTTTGCTAATAGCCCAAATTTTATAGTAAATGTGAAAAATTATTCACTGCTTACTTAATATTAATTTTTTAAGCTGTTTGTTGGCATGTTGAGAAACGTCAAATAAAGTGAAGCGAGCTGAAAAAGTTTGCACACAACATGGTTTGTCCGGGTTATTGTGTTATAATAATAATATGGCAGCACTAAGGAGAACGCGAAGTGGACACAGGGCTGGCAGTGGTTTTGTTCGCTTGTTCAGTTTGCTTGCTCATACAGCGCAGTGTCGTACGGCAGCTGATCAGAATATGATTTCAGTATTCGGCTAGTCTCAACTTTGCTCCTGCTTGAATAAGAGAAAAATGGATGAAGTCTTCCCTGCCGGGCCGGTGGCCATGGAGGGGCAAAATACGATGGCAATTTTTTTTGAAAAAGACGGAAACAGTAAACAGCTATGTGGTTGCCGGATATATATAGAGAAAGAAATTCACCATTTAGTGAATTAGCGTTAAAAACCCTCGCATGCGTAAACTGTAAGCTTTCCTTAATTGTAATGAGCATAGGATAGTTTTCTCAGTGGGGAAATTCTGATAGGTGAATAAATAAGATTTGCAGCGTTATTCACAGTTCGTACATGGGCGGTTTTTTTATGTGGTTTACTTTTAAGGACACAGTGGGCACAATACTTCTACTGGCAAGACAATAAACCAATTTTGTATGCCCAGTAAAATCTCTAGTTTCAGTTTAATTGTTAAATCAGAAGAGAATGATGGAACAAAGAACGTGTATAACAAGATGCACATCTTCGCACATGTATAAGTAATAAGAAGGGACAGGGCGGCCAGATCAAACCTAGGCTGTATCAAGATCATATTGATTCGCACAAGGGTCAATGCCTTAATAAAACTGTCAGTCATTAGGCCCTGCCACAGGAGAACACTTATTCGGCTTGTGATTGAGCCG
Source organism: Paramacrobiotus richtersi (assembly GCA_034698045.1). NCBI lineage: Eukaryota > Metazoa > Tardigrada > Eutardigrada > Parachela > Macrobiotidae > Paramacrobiotus > Paramacrobiotus richtersi. Next base: position 2,577 of record JAQGAU010001559.1, on the reverse strand, counting down.
GCCAGTGGCCAGTAGGCGATTTTGTTGCAATCTAAGCACCAATTCTGCCACGTGTATGTAAGGCAGAACCACACAGAAGTGCAGTTCACACTTAAAAACTTACACGCTGGTATTCGCAAATCGCCTCAATGCTGTTTAACTTTTTATACATGTTCCAGAAAGAGTTCCTGGCCATCACTTTTGTTATCGCACAGCTGGAAGTCCGTCAAATGGGCATATTCTTGTTAAAACTATTGTTAAAATGGCACAGGTGGTATTGCCTTGTAACGCTACTGTACGGTATGTAAGAGGCGCCGTTTTTGTCCACTGCAGTACTGGACCTCCGCTAACCATAATAGCGTCACATATCATAATATTACACCATAAGAAAGTGCACGACTCTTCAGCGGCAAAGTATCTAACAAACAGTTCTTCTCTTATTTTTTTCTGAATCACCTCCGTTATTTGTGCCCAAGGTGTCCAGAAGTAGCCAAGCTGTTCATACTTATGATAGCTTAACATAGTAGTCTATGAAGCAAGATCGTTAAGATTACACTGCTGTGTTGAGTTACATTACGCAGCAATGACTCTAAAATCTCGATATTATTCTCCTATTATAACCGCCACTGGATGATCGGTGCATGTGTGTAAAGTATTTGTTTGATCAAATTTAACATTTAGCTGTCAAATCAGCTGAGCTGCAGAAGTCCGCGGTACTGTACGGAATCATTGGTATAAATTTATTGATGCCGGTAGAGTACCAACACTGAAACAGAAAAGCAAAAAATATTCAACCAAATTACCTAAAGTAAATGGGGCAGATGCGCAGCAAATATCGTACAGCAACAAAGTATAAAACACTAGATGCCCGCGCGTAACCGTGACCTTTACAACGTGTGCACCGTATTCATTTTGTTATTATGACTTACCGAGTGCCAGAAGTGTGACCACTGAAGCGTTCAAAAACAGCAGCAGGTAGTGAAAAGCGAGTAAAGAACTGACCCTTTTTGTTTTGTGCGGCGCATTCGGTAATGCACCTCATAGAATTCATTTTACTCAACTCGGAAGTTGTTTAAAGCAAAAACTTTTTGAAATATTTGGTTATGTATCGCTAAGCCATGGTATTACGTTCTTATTTACATGTATTGTTATGTTTTGATATGTTTAGCTGAAGTTCCCGTGCATGCAGGACCAGTTCTTGCGCGGTGTAACAGGCAACAAATGTGCAACGGATCGGGACCACAACTCGAATGAGATTCGATCATACACCTACATTCACAACGGGCATACTGACTGGCTTTACCAAACACCCTTAGCAACAACCAAAAAGAGCGTTAAGCTTGATGGTTTCCTGAAGTCCGAAAACGAGCAGTTATTGCGTCACGCCGAGGTAATACAAAGAGTCGCCGGAGGCGATCTTACACGAATCGAACGTCTCTGCTTTGACAAGCGGTTATCATACCGTGAATCCAGAGTGTTATCGAAACCAATCTTTGATACCCTGTGCGACTATGAGGAGAGAGATCCAACAAATCATGTAGAAACGGAGCCCATTTTTCCAGCTTCCTTCCCCTTCATTATTGGAATGGCCTGTCCGAAATGGGAACTTGTCAGTGCAACGTATGGTAACGGACACGGATTGTGGCAACCTTGGTTTTATTGGAAATCGCTTTTTACCGGGACGCTGCCGCATTTTGAAGCTTTCAATCTGGGGTCCATTAACTGCTTTGGGGGAAAGGGGTTCATCTTGTGGAATACAACCGGCGCCGAAAGTTATGATACAATTCAAAGACTGTACGAAGGTAAGCCGCGCAGCACTATGCGATTAACGGGTGGAGCTTTGCACGCAGCATAATAAGAAGACTGGACTCTGGTTAAACGTCTATTTTTGCGCAATAAGGTGCCACTGCATTGGCAACAGCAGCTGATTATACCCATACAATGCTTTTGAAAGCAAAAATATGGCCATCCATTTCCACATTCTCTGTTTGTGCGCAGAATAACCAGTTGTTTCTCAATACGGTTAAACAATTCACAATTCGTTTCAAAATTGTACAGCTATCAGTTCTCGCTGTAACAAGTTCAGAATGATCGGCACGTTTAATTGTGTTTATTGACACAGCGTCAAAATAAACCAAATGCAAACATAGATTTTGAAAGCGGTATCTGTGGTAAAACTGTTGACCGTACTTACTGCACGGTGAGTTTTGCAAAAGGTTTTCGAGAGGTATATGGCGTAATGGGAAGTGATCATAAAAAACAACTTTATTTGACGCAAATTTTGCGGTTGTTTAGATTCCTAAGCACTGGCAAGGGCGTGAGTGATGCCAGATATAGATCAGGATTTTCAAACAACTGGAGAAATATGAACGGCTTTTTTAAGTATACTTTTCCGTTGGGTTCCTTGGATCGTTACTTTACTCTGAGGGTTCCTACCCGATTTCGCTACTGGGTTACTAATAACGGGGTGCTCCTGATAATTTGCCGAAACAGTCTGCTTGCTTTGCCTAGCACTGTTAGTATCAGTTCATTGCACCCAGAAGGACAAACGGACAGAAGGCAGTGGGGATCCATCTTACCGGATCAGAAGACTTGTAC
>JAQGAU010001558.1:0-18695 GCA_034698045.1 Paramacrobiotus richtersi | reverse complement strand
TTAACAAACATTAAACGACAGCACGTTCGACAATCTGGCTTACAAGCGTGGCCGCATTCTGGAAGCGCGGTCGCATCGACCAGGAACCCATGACACATTTTGCACGTAACGAACGTTGCCAACCCTCCTAATGGGATCGCACGTACGGAATCCATATTTGAAGAATCCATTTTAACAGTTACTACCTGAGTGAGCTTTCGGAGATCGAAGTGGTGATTCTGAAATGCTGCAATACTTTTGGAATCACGAGTTAAACTCTTAGACTTTACAAGCGAAAGTTGTCAGAACTGCGCACTATATAGCTGAACTGATGACTGATGCTAAACTGCGAATAGTCACCGATAAGCAAGCGTACGCATGGTGTGTATGCCCCGACTGACTGCGCTGCGTGCCGCATGCGCACGGAGATAGACTGATCAATTCTGTGAAGCGTGGCGCAACGGCAGCTTGACGAACGATATGCGCCTTATTACTACTGTTATCGTATGCTACTTGGGGCAGGAAGCAATAGGCAATAAGCTGCGGTGCATAGCTGATAGCGGGCGTCGACAGCATTATCTTCTGCAGCCTTTAGTTGAACCAGACTGTATGCAGGGGAGGGGCGGTGTCTTGAACCATACGATTATGTTTACTTTGGCGGCGTAGTAAACCTATTACAGCTAGTACAGCGAGTTATGGAGAGCGAACACCGCCACACATGGGGGGACGGTCACCTATTGATTGTTTGGATTACTTGGATGGCTTGCTTCGATCGTTTCGATTGTTTCGATTGCTTCGTTTGATCACTTTGATGTTTTCGATTGCTTCGTTTGATTGTTTCGATTTTTTTGATTGCTTCGTTTGAATCGTCTGGTTCCTTGCGCAAGAATCCGGATTTTATTGTTTATCCGAAGATAACCTCTGACCACGATAATGCCTGTTACCACGTATGCTCCAGTTTTTTCCTAACCTTTTGCCTGTGCCTGGAAAGAGACCGCCACGGTGGTAAAGATGCAGAAATCGACAGTTTTGACATACATCCAGTGGTTATTCGGAGGACTTTTCGGACTGCAGCCTTTTTGTCTGGGCCGTGATCGCTATGCCTTCACCTGGTTCGCCACACTCGGCGGGGTCTTCGGATTGGCCTGGCTGCGGGAATTCACGAGGTTACCACCGTACGTGGCCGGGCCGAGGCCAACCAGAGCAAGGAGTATGTGGAGAAGCGGACGATTCAGATGAGCAGCAGTCAGAAACCTCCGTACAATTCCACCGGAGTGGCGGGGGAACTGATTATGGGCACGCTGTTGGGATACCTCGCGTCGCTCGCGATTCCGTCCCTGGAAGAGCAAGAAACGGTGCATCGATGGTGCATATTGCTGAAGCCACTTGCTGTCGCCCTTGGTAAGCTTCGAGAGAAGTACGTTTCGCTGTATGTTGCGTTTCGAAGACTTAGCTTTTCGAAAACGTTTTTGACTTGAAGGAAGTATCTTAGTGTTGACGATTGCAAACGTACAAATTTGAATGATACATGCTTCGAGCATACAGTTGCACAGATGGACGTTGTCTTGCGAGCATTTCTATCCTTTTCATATAGTTTATTATACACTGCGTCCAGTGCGATCGTGCGGCAAAGTTTGTGTACACTGGCTCTTTATTTTATTATTCTTCAAAATAATGTTAGGAATCCATTTTAAATGTTTTTCTTGGTAATTTTTAATTGATAGTAATTAATTTTGATTTGATTTGTGTAACTATTAGTGCCTGAACGTTTTTGTAGTAATTTATGGCCGGATTTCCGGTGGTTTTGTTTGAAATTTTTGTGAAACTGTTCTGTTGTTGTAGGGGGTGCATCTTGTTGGTAATATCGGCATGGAATGCGGTCGGCTGTTGTGGCTCGTTCTAGGCGCCTACATGGCATCCATCCCTTTACTGTTCCAGCCCAAAGCCGTCGCTTGGGCAGCGATCAGTTCCGCCTTTATGTTCAACTGGAAATCACGGGACTGGGTCCGGTACTAAGCCCAGACGCAAACGGCACGTGTGTCTCCGAATGATACGGTTGAGCGCGCTGCCACTGTTTATTTAGCGATGTGGGGATCGTTTCTGTTTTTCGAAGCCAACTGGACCAATCCTGATGGGACGACGACGAGTGTACGGAAAGCGATTGTTAATTTCTTCCATGGCAAGGCGTGGCTGTATATGAAAAACCCTGTGGAACAGCTGAGAGTTTATGTGGAGCATAACGGGTGGCAGAATGTCATGTATTAACTTATTGAGTTTATGGATGTTAACGGAGACACGAAAGCATTTCAGGTAAGATCTGTGAGCTAGTTTTTGCATAGACGTTCACGCAGTCTTTGCCGAACAGCAATTGTTGTTAACTGTGTGTTCGCAGTACTGGCCTGTAACAAAGTTGTACCGCTTTTTGTGTAGACTTTGGAGATTCCACCGGAGTCGACTCTGGAAGTGACCAACAAATACCGAAAATTTCCCGAGAATGGCATCCCGATCGACATCAGGATCCGGAGAAAAAAGCCGCTGCTCAGAAGCGATTTATTGAGAGAGCCCAAGCATACGAAAAGATCAGGGCCGAGCAAACTGAGACGGCAATAATGTCCCATTCCGAGTTTTAAAATTTTATTTTGGGAATGGTTGTTAATTTTTTTGGCTAGGTTCGTGGTAAATATCAGCGTCTGAACTAGCTTTATCAGTATGTGTCTGCATGTTGCTTCTGCTGGTTGCTTTGTCTAACTTGTGATATGTTTTCTATCCGGTATTCGTTTTTGTTGAATGTTTTTATGTTGTTATAATGTTGTTGATTAATGAATATGAAGCTTGATTTTCTGGGTGCATCAGTGAAATTTTGTTATCCTACGAAAGACCCAGCATTAAGTACTGCTAAGTTAACTGCAAATCGGCGAGTTGAATATATGCTCAAGCGTGATAAGGGATTCTATATAGTTAATCTGAACGCTGATCTGGTGGACACACAGAAACGTGTCGAAGAATTGTTCGGACTGAGCGGGTATGGCTTACACAAATTCGCGAACGGAACTAATGCGGGTAAACTGTTTATTGTTGTTCTGAAGCTCGGTTTTAAATTAATTTGTAACGTACGCGGCAAGGTTGCTTATCGTTACTGGTCGTTGATACATGTTTTCAGGCTGACCGCATGGGAAGGCGTTACTGGTTCAAACCCATCGAACAAGCAGATCGTGGCTGCATTTGACGAACGCGATTTAATTTTATAAGCAGCGACATAAAGTAATGTTTTCGTTAGTTATTTATTGCAAAAAATAACGTTTATTTGTCATAAACTGACATGTGAGCTCCTGTCGGTAAAACGAGATTTCTCTTATGTTTTTGCAGGTATGTGATCCGTGGATGTGGAGATACGGTGTTCAATCTGCATCTGCAGCTCCAACCGGCCACAACTGCTAATATGTTCTGGATTGGATGTTCCAGTGTACGCTTGCAGCATGGAACGACGATGGACAGAACTGCACTCTCACAAATGTTTCATGATAGGAAGGTGAGCGCTTAGATTTCTTTATGGTTAACCAGTGATCATAATAACTGTAATTAAATATTAACAATCCTGTATTTATAACTGTTAAAACCGGCGACATAACCAACAAAGAAATAGTTCCATTAATTTTGTCCTTGCACAGGAAATATCGTTATTGCACTGTAAAGTGTCTTGTCTGCCACGTCATTAATCATATCTCGCGCAAGGGAATTCGCTAGCAGTTTTTAGCATCCAGTTAGATATTAGCAAGCATACAATGTGGCTTGCGTAGTGCAAAAGATTTCATCAATTTAGATGTATGAATAGGATCCGTCGATAAAATTTATTTGAGTGGGATTTTTGCGCAAAAGTCAGTAATTGTAAAGGTCAATGTTGACGAAAATTTGCTCTTATCCCTGTGTGCTGAGCGATCTGTGGGTGGTCACGAGCGGATGTATCAACATCATGATGTCCAGCTGGTTAACAGATCTGCTGCAAACGCGTAAGAAACCACGGAAAGGTCAGGAGCTAGACGACGATGAATGGTTCCAGGATCTGGTTTCGGGAACGAACGCGGAGCAACTTCCTGGTCGGCGCTGCTCCTGTGGTAATTGGACTGCCAATGGTATATGGTTTCCAGCGTCTGTTTGTTAATTATGATCTGCCGAACATTGCGACGGTTTTAATAATTTTTTGTATGTGGATGGTACGTCTGTGGGCTGGCTTTTCTTAAAGTCAGTACATTTGTAGCATGCGATGTGAAGTACTCTACGCAGTGCTTAGAAAGCGTTTTGCATTCTAATAGTGCGACTATTGCTGTTAATATTGTTTCCTCCAGGTTGATTGTCCGCTCAAGTTTTGTTTTCAGATGTTATCAGCGTTTGATTATGTGCCATAAACAGAGCGATTCGTAACGTGTATTCGTCAACCTGTGAACAAATCTGACCTTTATACATATAGTTGACTTGGTCGATCATTATGCGCACAACAGGAGGCTTTTCCGGTCCGGCAAAACAACTAAACAACACTAATTTAGGCGTATTGTTTTGCTTACCCTGGTTTTACGTAAAGAAGCTTGTAACCCTGGGTAACTTTTGCTGTCCCGTAGTTGGACTGCAATGATATTACCGCTTAGTTCCCAAGCTTATCAAATCCAACAAACACATTTCATTAAACGGGAATCCTATTCTTCTGCGTATGGCACTGCGTTATGTAGAGTTGGCCTATTTGTAATTGTATCGTTTGGTATTTTTTATGCAGGGAAACCAGTTTCCGTCCACATTAATTAATTAGTGAATGTGTCCACGTAATATATCCTAGGCTCTTACTGTTAGCTGAGACAATGCCGGTTTCCACATTAGCTGATGTCTTGCATGAAACTGCATCGCACGGTTCATGGCTACCATATCAAACACATATTCCGACATCTGCGATGTAATTCCGGTTAATAAGTACCATTTCCAGTATCACCGTGCGTTGTAATGTATTGTTAACGCTGTTTATCATGTCTGCACCATTCCCGGAAAATAAAATTGTGTGTTATATCAAGCCCCACCTTCCAGCACGCATTAATTTCCCGCGAGCTGTTACAGAGGAGAATTTCGAGGACATCGAAGGGCATTGCGCTTGTAAGACGTCGGAACATTGAGGGATAATAATTAAGTGCCGAAGTAGTTTTTTTCAGGATAAATATTTGTAGGGATCATGATACTATGGTAGGCGAGACGAAGCCAGCTGACAAAAGACTGTTTACCACTAATTTATCTTATCAATTTCCGATTCAGTATACGACGTAGGGTGTATGTGATCTCGCATGCTTCGAGCTTTTAACGAAGCGAGAAGGTGCCGGTACATGTTTGTGTACAGGAAACGCAGTTTTTAGTCGTTTTCAGGTCGAAATTATTTAATCTTTCGACTTCCTAGTCGTTAAAAGGCACACCGATGGAATAGGTAGTAGTTACTTAATGTGTGATTGTATGTTTCGCGGTGTGTTTGCCATCTCACGTTCGATCGAGGTGTTTTTTGGTCCAGCCTGTTATGATGCACTGCTGGCGGTTACCAAAATCAGCACGTTCTACAACATAACCCTTATGCATATACAGTTTGTCGTTAACGGAGCAGCAACATGGATACAGTCGCAGCGTATCCATATGTCACCCGAATCGCTGACAATATGGTTGACCAGCGGTCACTTTTTATTAAAATGTGTGATTGATACGATTGGGAGAATGTTGCTGTCGTATATGGTCAGGAAAGCGCATCTCTAAGTGGAGGTGTTTATCAGAAAAACGGAGGAGGTATCTATTTTCCGCGCTTGCCGACGATGTGACCATATACATATAGTTATATATACATATATGTGTGTTCGAGAACAGACTCCTTTTCCACCGCTCACTGTCAGTTATTACCTGCTGCTTTGCAAGGTTTGTTCCAACTACATTTATATCACTACATACATTTTTTTTTCGTGGAGAAAAGGGGCTTTTTTTAGGGGTTATAGAAACTCAAAAACAGTAATATGGAACCAACGGATGTTGTAAGCACTTTCCAGAAATCTCTCGCTGTTTTCGCACTCCATCTGCAAATAAATGTAATTCAAAAAAATGTTTCGGCCAATATCTTTCTAGTATTATGGTTGTGTTACCTGAATTACCGGAACCAGACCACGGTTTGCCAAATTACTTACGAAACTGCTGAAAACTCCCATCGTGACGCCAACTTACCGATCGCATACGATCAAATAATTATGCGTCACAGATAATGCTGTAAACCCCGGAAAAGACTAATTAAGGGAGAACCGCCAATTTTGCCATGATTAGCCTCTTACACATTCAAATAAAATTGGTCAAAAAGCCTGCTTATACCTGATATGTATTGCCAGAATTACCGGCGGTAAACGCATAATAGCACAGCAGCGCCATTGCGCTTAGTTGTAACTCTAGATCTGGATCATAACTATGAAATTTTTTCGTTGCTTTGTCAACAACAACAACATTTGTTTCCTTCAGTAAGCTCCGGCAAGATCGTTATGGATTACTACGACATAATACTGTGTGCGCTGTTTCTGCGGTGAAAAATACCCGCGACAACTAGTCAGCAACCATGAAGACATTTTGTATAGGTAACACGTTTTGTTGATTCCCGAAATGTTCACAAATCCCGATCTGAGCAGGGATCCCGATCGGGATATCTTTACAAATCAGCAATTACTTTTTTGTACGGTAAACGTTTGCAGCCTAATACACATAAATCGTTTTTTGTAGTTGAACGTATGCAGCAGCTGCCGCATTGATGCGATCAAAAGATTTGCATAAGCGTAGTGTAATGGCTGGGTTTGAGTGTTACAGGCAGTTACCTTAAGCTTGCTGGCTACGCAAGATGATTGACACGGACATGTTGTCCTACCATTGCTTGGGCTTGTTCCTGTAAATTCTTCACCTGAGCCGGTTCTTTGAGGCCTTTGGCGTCAGGTTTGAAAAGTACGACAGCTTTTAAGCAAGCAAACTGCGCTGCATCTACGCTCAGAGATGGTGGTATGTGTCGGTAAGGATTTCCATACTCCATACTGGTACTGGACGAAGAGGACATCCGTCCAGCGCTAATGACCACTGCATTGACCACATTATGACCAGTTCACTCCAGCTTTCTTCTAACAGTTGTTCTAGATCTGCAACAACATGACGGATTCTGACATCATTATGATCGTGGTTACCTGATCGCGAAACAGAAGTGTCAAAAACGAAGGCAGGCTTTTTGCTCACTTGACAGCAGCGTACAACAGACTTTCGTAAAGAACGTTTTCTATCGAGCCGAGAGCTGGTAACTCGGAGATATTAGATTCCGGTGGCCCGGTAGCGTAGTTCCCAGATGCTGCAAGGGTATCCCGTGCAACAAAGAGTTCTGCGCGTGCGAGCCTAGCGCACTGCCATCTATAAATTCGAAAGAAGGTCTGCTAATTGACCTACGCTGATGTGGAGCTGGATACTCTATGTGACCTGCGGGCGTAGCACCATATAAAATTATTAAAACCGTAGTTTACAAGTATTTCGTGTCCATCGCCAGGTCTGCTATTTTTTCAGTATTATCGTTAGTCACCTAGTAGTATTCTGATAACTGAAAAACTGTTTTTGTTACCGAGTGGATATACAGTACTATACAGTACCTGATGACCTTTTCGCAGAAATTGTGCTACGAAAAGCACTTCCGGAAGAAGCAATCATACTGGATGCTGGAACTGGATAAAATGCTGCAGCAACAGTTCATTCCAACACGTTCCGGTCCAGGACCATGTCGTAATTATTATAAGGAACAGTCGCTGAATGTCCGCTACTTTTGAACATTTGCAAACGGTAAACATTCCAGTATTACAAAAAGACCGTACCGTATTGTAATATGAATACCAAGATACATAAGAGACAAACTACGAGAAACTGTTCGACATATACAAAACCAGGTACATATACGAGTGCATGTCATTTGTCACAGAACTGGGCACTTATCGGAGAATAAAAAGTAAGGAACACTATATAAATAAATAAAAACATGCTTCCAAAAAACTGATTGATTTCTGCCAGTTTTGTACTTACAAGTTCATTTGCCTATCACTTATTTACCACTCGAATCATTATTCTGCAGCGGAGTGAAACAAATTTACAGAATAATTATGTAGATGATTTCTGCAGTAACAAACTTCGCAACGGGGTTTTGTGTCTTGGGTCTATATGCCGTTAAGTATATTTTGCAGTTTAGATTGATTAAATCAGTCAACAGCACTACGGTCAGTCTAAGTAGTACTAATCTGGATTATACTGCAAGGGCAGAAATAATCCTTCGACAAAAAATCATGACAGCGATAAATTATGGTATTAGAGTGCTCTTGCAGCCTGATTATCTACCTGCGCAAGACGAGGAATTAATAAGTATATAAGTACAGCAGCAGGACATCATGTCCGTTTTGAAAGGAGCAACCTAATCTGTGCGTTCTCTAATGCATCCGGATGCGATTTACAGTAACGTTCCTACATATCCATCCCTGACGCATATACAGGCAGGGATATCCCGATCTGAGCATTGACAGGAGACTGGAGTCGAGCTTGATTGACTGGATAGACTTATTACACCCAGTTGACTGGAATGACCTCACAAAGATTGAAAATTCTGAATTCCACTGTTGATGTCCAAAGGTCGAAGCTTGACAGTATATTGTTGCGAATTCGATTAAGTGAGCTCCTTATCAGATTCAATCGGGAATTATCCGCACTTAGTAGGGTGGATGCAATTATTTTGATCTTTGTCACGATCTGTCGCTATTTTTACCTATTTTTTGACGTAAGTGTAGTCGAAACAGATCTCTCTTGTTTCTGCAGTTGCACACATAGATAACAAAAATAGTAATATTTTTGTGTAACGATGCAGCACTGTCATCATTTTAACCGTGCTAAACCAGTTGGTGCGTACATGAACAATTTTTTGCTTGCTGTTTTCTGAGCAAAATTCTAGCAAGATCTGTATATTAAGATATAAGAATACTGCAACATTTGGTATGGTGCAACTTGTTAAATATGGGATGTTAGGAATCTTAAAGAAATCATGAATCTCAAATAAGCGAATTATTCTGACTGCAAGAAAGGTATGGTACATTTAAGGTGAGTAATTTGGGAATTGTACTAGCGATAAGGTCTTTTTTCCTTTTGTGTGACGAAATCCGCTTTACTTTAAATTTAAAATTAAACTGTTTGATGTCGTTTCTAATGTTTGTAACAGTTTTGTGTTCGAATATATCCGTTTTCCTTATAAAACACATACTGTATGCAAATGCAACGAAACAGTTGCTGACCGTGAACAACATCAAGTCAAACTATTTACGTTGGCCATTGGCGCTATTATTCCTGTTATTGCTAGTAACTTTTACTAAATTATCTGTACCTGCATTGGATTTTTATCACCGGTTTAGTGTAACAGAATTAAAGCAAGGACTGCATGCAAATGAATGCGACATACCTTCCGAATCGCTTCCAGCACCAACAATGTCAGGCCTATTTGACCTGCCGTCCCTTTTGCTTCCAGGATCAACGACAATTGCAGACGAGGCCTCGACTGTTACAAATGCAAGAAAAGCCCGCCGTCGCCAGCTTCAATGTTGACGTGTGTTCGATGGTGGGAAGAGAACATGTGGGAAAGGTCATCTGATATATATACGCTGACGTGATAAGGAGAATCAAAAACGAGTTTTCTGTTGGGCGGTCTTATTGACCACTTCGTATACGGTTGTCATGATAGGCAGCTATATGCTTATGTGTACATCCAACTAGTGTAAGCGGGATCAGAATGGAAAGACCACACAGTAGTAACGTACGAATACCAGTCGCCGAGATCCGGCAGAATAGTCCCTTTTCCTTCTAGCTTCCAGCTGATGCGAAACTGAACACTCCCAATGCGTATGGGTTTTTGCAGCCCAGTTTCACATGTTTACATATACGTACAGTACATATGATCCAGCATTTAATAAATGCTGCATTCACCTTTTCATCTGCCGACAGTGTATGCAGTTATAAACTGTTCGAGTTTGATTCTCAATTTCCTCGACTAGGTGACTGATTCGGGACCAGTCGGCATTTGGATTACTCAACAGGATAACCGATTGATGTGCTTTAAATGCCTCCTTTTGAGAATAAAAAGCAAGTCAGATTTGTGAAGGTTCACACCTTCGCGTTTGAACGCCGACCTTGTCAAACTGGCCATCATAATTATTTAATAACGCAAATAAACGAATCATCTAAACACGTTTATCAAGCATATTGCGCACATCGTCTACATTGCGATGTTGCAGTAATTTACAGCCTGCCAATACTGTCCAGTCGCCAAATTTTACATATAAAAGTTCCCGCGACAAGTGGTACATATAAAAAAGGAGACGCATACATCAGTTTTCGGTAAAGTTCTGACACGAATAACTTCTTTCGAATAACTGTATGACCAACGAATCCACACTCACCTTTTTTACTGTGGGTGTTTAGCCGTGTCTTTACTGGTAAAGCCTCATCTTTCTGCGTTTTTGCAAGTAAAAATGCTGCGAAGGTCTGAAATAGTGCTTGTCACGTTACTGTCGGAATATCCCTTCGGTTTGAAACTTTCTCCAGTCTGCAGGTAGCACTGCTCCTGAGTTTGTGACGCCCAGTTTTAGAGTAATTCTAGACGATTATTGTTGTTGTCCTTCGACAAATTACGTTCGATGCTGACGTCTTGCATAATCCGTAGCAACTAATTATAAGTCTACAATTCAAGAGCGCACGTTTTTCACCTTCATGATCAGTGTAATGAAGCTTTCGTTTTTGCTTACTCTACTGCAAGCAGTTTTCATCGCCTTGTTAATACTTCCGCGCATGAGCATAATTATATTCAACACGCCGATTTCCAGTTGACTTACTGTACTTGTTAGCAGTACTGAACGCTGAATTTTAATCTTTCGTAGGATAACAAAACTTCACTGATGCACCCAGAAAATCAAGCGTCATATTCAGTATGGTAATCAACAACGCCATAACAATATAAAAATATCGAACAAAAACCAATACCGGATGGAAAAAATATAACAAGTGTATACAAAAGAACCAGAAAAAGCGACATGCAGAATTCATACTGACAAAGCAAGTTCAGACGCCAGTATGTACCACAAACATGCCAAAAAATTGACAAGTATTCCAAAGATTAAATTTTATAACTCGGAATACGACGTTTTTGCCGCTTTGGTCTGCCTGGACCGCTTGGCCATGATCTTTCCATGTGCCTGGGCTATCTCGATAAATCGCTTCTGAGCAACGGCTTTTTTCTCCGGATCTCGATGTCACTCGGGATGTCATTTCCGGGATAACTTCCGTTACTTGTTTGTCACTTCTGGAAGTCGTCGACTCCGGTGAAATCTCTAAAATCTATACGAAGAGCTGTACAACTTTTGTTACAGGCAGGTACTGCGAACGCACAATATAATTTCATTCTGGGAAAGGCATTGATTTTATCAACCTCATACAGCGCCATCACGCATACCTACAAATGTTGCGATAACCATAACTACTGTAGCGTACTGTTATAGTTTAAGTCCTGAATTCTCACTTCAGTGGACGCTCAGAACTATCTCACGGCCTCACATCAAAAGTTTACCGAAAAAATCGAATAATCACACCAATGATTCAAACAAACCTGAATTTTTCTACGACCTTTCAAACAACAAAAATTCCACAAGTTTTTTGAGTGCCCACAGTATAGTAAGCAGATCAGAAGCGTACTGCGCGTTGAAATATAAATAAGTCAGGTGTTTAACTATACAAATGCGATAAATAAAGACTTTGTGCAGCTCTATCACAGCTCTTACCTGAAATGCTCTCGTGTCTCCGTTAACATCCATAAACTCAATGAGCTGACACGTGACATTCTGCCAAGTGCCAACTGTGATGCTCCACATAAACTCTCAGCTGTTCCAAGGAGTTTTCCATATCCAGCCACGCCTTGCTATGGAAGAAATTAACAATCGCTTCCCGCACACTCGTCGTCGTACCATCAGGATTGGTCCAGCTGGCGTTGAAATACAGAAACGATCCCCACATTCCAAAAGAATCAGTGACAGCGGCGCTCAACCGCATTATTCCGAGGCACACGTGCCGTTTGCGTATGGGCTGACGGACCCAGTCCCGTGATTTCAAGTTGAACATAAAGGCGGAACTGACCGCTGCGCTTCCCGGCTTTGAGCTGGAACAGGAAAGGGATTGATGCCATGTAGGCGCCTAGAACGGGCCACAACAGCTGACCACATTCCATGCCGATGTTACCAACAAGATGCACCCCTACAACAACCAAACAGTTTCACAAATATATCCAACAAAACCTCCGGAAATCCGGCCTTAGATTGCTAGAAAAACGCTCCGGCACTAACAGGTACACAAATCAAATTAATTACTACCAAGAAAAATGTTTAAAATGGATTCCTGACATTTTTTTGAAGAATAATAAAATAAAGAGCCAGCATACACAAACTGCGCCGCACGATCGCACTGGACGTAGTGTAATAAACCATATAGAAAGGATAGAAATGCTCGTAAGAAAACGTTAATCTGTGCAACTGTATGCCCAAAGCTATTATCATTGAAATTTGTATGTTGGTAATCGTCAGCACAAAGATGCTTCCTTCAACGACAAGTGCAAGAGTTGCTTCAAAAACATTGCTAAGTGTTTGAAACGCAACATACAGCGAAACGTACTTCTCTAGAAGCTTACCAAGGGCGACAGCAAGTAGCTTCAGCAATATACACCATCGATGCACCGTTTCATGCGCTTCCAGGGACGAAAACGCGAGCGACGCGAGGTATCCCAACAGCGTGCCCATAATCAGCTCCCCCGCCACCCCGGTGGAATTGTACGGAGGCTTCTGACTGCTGCTCATCTGAATCGTCCGCTCCTCCACATACTCGTTGCTCTGGTTGGCCTTGGCCCGGCCACGTACGATGGCAACCTCATGAATTCCCGCAGACAGGCCAATCCGAAGACCCCGCTGAGTGTGGCGAACCAGGTGAAGGCATGCCGATCACGGCCCAGACAGAAAGGATGCAGTCCGAAGAGTCCTCCGAATAACCACAGGATGTATGCAACTGTCGATTTCAACATGTTTACCACCGTGGCAGTCTCTTTCCAGGCACAGGAGAAAGGTTAGGAAAAAACTGGAGAATACGTGGTAGCAGGCATTATCGTAGTCAGAGTTATCGTCGGATAAACAATCAAATCTGGATCCTTGCACAAGGAACCAGACGAATCAATCAAGCAATCGAATTATCGAAACGATCAAACGAAGCAATCGAAAAAAGCGAGAAAATCGAAACGATCAAACGAAGCAATCGAAATGATCAAACGAAGCGATCGAAACAATCGAAACGAGTAAGGGAAGCGATCGAAACAATCGAAACGATCGAAGCAAGCCATCGAAGTAATCCAAATAATCAATAGGTGACCGTCCCCCCAAGTGTGGCGGGGTTCGCTCTCCATAGCGAGTTACATTGGTCTGAGAAGCTGTCATTACCGAAATCTGTCAGATTAACGAAAACGTTACAAAGAAATGGGAAAGAGAATGTTCTGGGTGTTCGTGCTACTTTCGACTTTGATATGAAATAATAAAGGTATGCTTCTGCTAGAGCGCAGTTGAATTATTTTCAAAAATTCCGGCGTTGTCCCACTTTTAGTATACCATAGATAAAGTAAGGGCAACTTATATCGTCTGATTAACATTACAACGCTCTGCGGAAGTACAGTACACATTAATTTTGATTGTATGCAGTTTATTCAGGGTTAATAAAACGACCATTAATTTTTGTATACGGAGAAGCATAATTGTGCGGCTTTTCTGTGCCTGGCATCGATCGACTTCCATTGTCCATATTTTTACACCATTGTCCACTTGCATGCACTTATGTTAGTGCTCAGCCGACTTTGACAAAGGATATTTCGGCCATGTTGCCTTGTCATTCCCGGTAGGACGGACATCAGTGGTCATCGTCCCTGGCCAGCAAATTCGACTCCGATCCAGTGAATCAGAAATTGCGCAGTGCTTGATTCAGAGCACAGATTCACTATGCATTGTGCATTATCCATTGCCGTTAACCTTCAACGTGAACCATCTACCGCGTCAGCTGTTGGCCGAAGTGTTTGAGTGCTTAGATACAGTGCAGCAGACTAAAATGCGTCGGGTGTGTTCATTATGGGACAGCATTGTAGTGGTCAGTCCGCGGACGATTGTACGTGTGGAGTGGGGATACAGTGAACCTCCATACTGGCACAGTCTGTGGTCTCCGAAAACGCGGATTATTGTTGTGGATGCTCATAGTGGACCCATGAAATCATTCGCATACGTCTGGGAGTGTGCAAACATACTGAAGCGAATAAGAGATGAATACCACTACCCTCGGCTGCTTGGCGTCGGACTTCGGGGAGTCCATATAAAGACGGGCGACTTCAGGTATTTCCTCGAGAATTTGAGGGATACCTTGGCTTCCTTTGCGCCGACGTGTCGGTTCATCAGATTGTTTCGCGAGTCCCTCAGGTGTTGTGATGGTTACCCATCTGGCTGTAAAGTGACCCTACAGAACAAGTGGATAGAACTGTGCGAGAGTGGTTTTGCAGAGCAGTTTGGCAGATCCCTGTTGGTTCGATACCACAGTGGCGGAGACGAACTACTGGACGCTTGGATCCTTGAGCAAAAAACCAGATCCCGGAAGAGTTGTACAACAAATGTAAGAATGAAAAAATGAAATTTCGTTCAAGCTAAAAATATGTAGTGAAAAGGTCTAGGCTATTTGTACAGTACGGAAAACGTTATCACATAAAGACCTTATCAGATCTCGTTGCATGAAAGATCATATACTGTAGTTGCATAACATTAGTACTGGCGGAAGCACTGCGGTTATTCGCGTGAAGTTGCTACCGAGTACAATGAAGCGGACGTATCCGTGGCTTGATTGCTGTCCAACCATCGTAAGTCGCCCTCATACATCTGTTTTCCTAGAGTTCACTTGATCAGACCGTCCGTGCCCGGGTCAGTGATGGTCCAGCGCCAATGAATGTCAAGCACTCAAGAATGCCTTTCCGATCTCGCATCTACAGCCCGTGTTCCGTTGTCGTTCGCGGGGACGATGGACTGCTGCATCATGCCGGGGCGGTTGCACAGGACAAAAACGGCCTGATCGTCGATTTCGGCACCACTCTGGAACGGGCCGGTTTCGTGCCTCTCGATAAAGTATATCACTATCCGGTTAACCCTGTGCTGCAGAACAACCCTAAACTGAATGATCCCGTCGAAGTGTTGCTACAACTGAAAGCGGACGAGCGATGGAAGTGGTACCCAGCAACCAGTATTCACTCGACTGCAGACGGTGCCGAGAGGGCTGGTTTCGAGTGTGGATTTGTAAAAGCTTCGCTACCGCACGGCGGCACCGTGACAACAGTTGTTCCTCTGGAGCAACTTCGTTTCCCCACTGATTCAACAGAATTACAGACTCGCCGGGTGAACAGCGGAGATTATCCGGAAAGGCCGCCTCCGCCGCCGGAAGTGAACCTCTGGGAACTGAAAATCGGCGATCTGCCGTTGGATGCACTTAGACAGGTGTTGGGCTGTCTCGATGCTCCTGTGTGTTACGAAATGCGTTGCATATGCAGACTCTGGGACCAGATTGTTACATCTACTACCTTCAGAACTGTATCTCTACAGTTCGGTGCACATAGCTCCGTTAGCTGTCTGAACAAGTTTTGGAGTTCCCAAGTGATCACCGCTGTGATCCGTGAGATGGGAAGCCGTTTCGTGTCTGTTTGCCATCTGCTAAAATGTCATGCAGTTCAAAATGGAGGCGCTCCACTCACGGCATTGGTGCTGGAAGGATACAATGAACTGTCAAATGACCTTCCTTTGAGGTACACATTCGGCGCCGGAATGAGCGATCAGTTCTCACTTTTACCGTCTGTTTGCCGGTTCTTGGTATTTCGCCAAGCCGAATTTTATGTCCACATTAACGTGGACGACCGCTGGAGCTCCTGTAATGCGCGGATTCGATGTGGACGGATTGATTTGAAAGAAACCGACTGTGCTGCACAGTTGTATACCTTAGTTGCGGAAAATGTGGAAAGGAAGGAACATGTACAAGAGGTTGAGAGAATTCGATCGTTCTTTTCTAAGGCATGCCGGTCGCCCGAACTTGTTGTCCGTATTCTCAAGGTGTGACAGTTCGTATCCGTACTGTGTGTAAGTCTGTGTATTTGACATATTTCTTTCCAGATTCTCAATGAGATTGAGAGCGGGATGTACGCGGAGACTAGCAACCGCAGAAAGCATTGGTCTGCTACACATTTGCTGGGTCTACAACCGGAACAGTTGAACGGAATTGCCATGGTCGCAGTTGCAAAGGCTATTGAAAAGGAAGTGATGCGACGATATCTTTGAACATGCTGGAACTTAGTACAACAGTCTGAAGGCAGAATGTTTCAGGCTTTTCTACATTTGAGTTATTTTCATACTGTTTACAATTACGCTGACCTGAACGCGGACTGTTATTTTTGATGCGGACTGTTATTTTATGCGTGTACTTGCAAAATACCGAGTTCGAACATGTAAAATACTATAGAATAGGGCAAGAGCACGAGAAGAATACACGTATGCACGTACCTATACGTATAAACGACAGCAGCTGGTTTCACAGCAGTTATGGTTCGCCCATGGAAAGGGGCTCCGGTCACCACGCTGACACTAATCTCTGCTTGTCGAATTCTCGTGGATTGTCGAGTTCTACCGTTGCGACGGAGAAAGCTAACTAAACTGTTAACAGGTCGTGAGATTGGAATTGTCAGTGGTCAATTACCAGCAGCCGTTTTATGTGTACGATGCCGTTGATTTCCGACATTTTTGTGGAACGCTGGGTTACAGGCAGATTCTGTACTTTAATGGGTACAGATTCTGTACTTTAATGGGTTATCCCTGATACTCTGTTTCATATCATTCTGTTCCTGTCACTGTCCGCATTACATAATATAAGAGTCCGCAACAGCTCATGCGGAAGATCGAAGTTTAGAACGAGCACAGTTAATATCACATACTGTGTTGATTATCGCTCACGTATGTACAAAAAAAATATCACATGTATGTACATTATTATAGTGTTCTGACAATGACAGTAAGGTATCTGGATTATACTGTATATAAAATATACTGTAGTATAGAGAAATGTGCGGTAGGAATTCCGGATATCGGCTTCCGTTTTCGGTTGCTTCTGAAAACTTATCACGGCGACGCATTATCGGGCACCAGCCACGGAAACTGTCAAACGTTATAACACTGCATGTTAAATTGATAATGTTAACCAAAATAAACTGTCATATACATGGATGAATCAGAAATGGAGTATAATTATAAGCAAGTAGGTCGTGCCGTCGTGGTGACTGACCAGTTTTTCGCCTAACAAAAAAATTTGGACAATTCCAC
Source organism: Paramacrobiotus richtersi (assembly GCA_034698045.1). Classification (NCBI taxonomy): domain Eukaryota; kingdom Metazoa; phylum Tardigrada; class Eutardigrada; order Parachela; family Macrobiotidae; genus Paramacrobiotus; species Paramacrobiotus richtersi. The sequence goes on along the minus strand of JAQGAU010001558.1, from coordinate 1,206 downwards.
ATTCGACATGATCGACGGCAACATATTTTATTTGATTAAATACATATGTTCAAATTAAATCATCAGATCGATCATTCTGGTCAATTACAAGCTGCCTGTGAACACACGTATACTTACGTAAATTACTGACTGTGCGATATCAAAACTTCGAAATTCGTCTTTAGACATTGCTCCTGTTGCTAAAATATACGGACAGCAATGCGCCAATAATCCACATTTTATCATATATATATATATATACAAGTGTGATAATGATACCAAAAGCATTATCATCATGTCAGTTTAATTGTTTGCATGAATCAAGGGGGTTAATTTGCGTTTGGCGATATATTGCAATTATAGTAACTTTCTTCTGAGTTCATTCAGGTTCACGACGTTGATTGCATGCATACATGTAAGCGTAATATACGAATAAAATAATATAATAATAATGTATCTTAATGTACGACACATACATTAAAAATTTAACCGTAGGGCGAACAGAACAATATGATAATAGCGTTATTAGCGTATCCTAATGTGTAATGCATATATTTAAATTTAATCGTAGCGCAAACAGCGAAAATTAAACCGTCACGTACTGTGTGTAAATGGTGCCTATGAACACGCGTTGACCATATATGGATGTTTTCGAATTTCCCGCTTCGAGCGTCCAGGCACGAGGTTAGCAGGCCCTCGAACAGGCTTTATGTCCATTCGAAGCTTCGAATGCTACAAACTCGTGCGATTTTACCTGTTCACAAGGCCACAGCACCGGGACACTTCCGATGTACGACAATTCACGTGCACAGTTTATAATGTTAATAATTAAAGTTATTAAACCATTCTCGTTTTTATCAGTAAGCATACATATTTCACTTTTTTTGGTCAATGAAATTACGTCTCACTATTCGTACGTCAGGTTTCGCGACAAGAATCACATTACTGTAATTATTAGGCAAGTACTAGCCATAAAATTTTTAATTTCCCCATTAATTCTCTAAAATCACAAGACTAAAACGATTCGCTGTAAAATGAGCAATAACGTTATTGTTAAATGATAAGCATAATGCCATGTCCCGCTCTGTCCTTGTTGTGGGAGATATCGAATTTATCAGTTTCCTTTGTTTCTGACGTCGCCTGGCACTGGGAAGTTCAACCACCGCGCAGACGCCACGCACTCTGCCCTGACATCACAGCCAGGCCAGAGCACGTGCACGGCATTGG
>JAQGAU010001557.1:0-18696 GCA_034698045.1 Paramacrobiotus richtersi | reverse complement strand
CGGCAATAAAAATTGTGGGTGGGCAAAATTTACGGCGGACGTTTTTTCGGCCCTCCGGACGGTTTTAGCGGTTGCGGCGGAAAACCGTCCGGCGGACAGGTTTTCCGTCCGGACGGTTTTAGCGGTTACAACCGTGCTCAGCTTTTGTGGAGCCATCAACACGAGCACGGTGGCCTTTTCGACAGAAACCGTTGCAGATGACTTGGATTTTTGATCCTGTTCTGTTCTATTGTTCCATGACTTGTGACCTTTATGAATTTTGTTCTGCGCTGCAAGAAGTCCGCTGTGATAGCGATTGCAGTTCATCAATGGGGAAGGACTACTGTAGCGATTAACGATTTATATCAGCAATCGCGGCCATCTCCGTTGTAGAAGTTCGCTCAACTATGGCGAATAACTCGACTACAATTATTGCGCTGCCCGGTACAGTTATCAGTTTCACCGAACTGCGCATCTGGTTCGTCGGAGCATTCCTCCTTTTCCTCGTTGGCACCGTCGCCGGCGTAGCGTTACTGATTGTCACTCTGCGACAGCACAACTTCCGCGACGCAACAGGTCCGCTGATTGTGCAGTTACTCGCTTAGGACTGCTTCACTCTGGGAGAGTAGGCACGGTTCGGAAGGACAAAAAAGGACACTACACATTCTTCAGCGAACAGTACCATGCCGTACCCGGCAGTAAAGTTAATAGAGATTCATCTCAAAAACAACAATTGATGGAAACTTTTATGATTATTGATTAGCCAATGGTTTTTATAAAAAAGTTAGTTCTATAAAGAAAGAGCTGGCATATCGCTCTTATAGCAATTACAGTACGCTCTTGTTTCTTATTATTACATAAATTCACAAGTATAATCTTGAAAGTTTTGATCGAAAAACGAATTGTACAGTGGAAGTACGAGTTTTATTACAGCATCACAAAATCAGTTGCTTAGTAACCAGAAGCACTCAACCAAAACCCCGATATAACTCGTGGTTCCTGACTCTTCAACGGCGCACTTGCTACCCGATCAACAGCAACGAAGTGCTTATTTCCACGGCTGCTGCATGTGATGGAATTGATCACGTTTGAAAGTATAATGTACTCTTACTCAAGATACTACTGGAAATTGTAGAAATCGAAATGGAACTTCAGTTTGTTATCCTGTTTTACAAAAGTTGCCATCAAGATTTGCAATCGGAAGTGCCTGTTGCCCTGGACTGCCATCACCGTGTGCCTCCTAGGTACGATGCAAATTTTCACTCATATACTGAATCGGACGCTACAAATGGTTATGTATACGAATACAGAAAACCTCCCTTTTCCTTCTGTCCTTACTGGACTGCCGGCGGCTGCATATCGGTATGTGTACCCCTTTGTCCTTACTGACATGCTGACGGGTGCATATCGGCATATGCACCCGTTTGTCCTTACTGACCTGCCGACGGGTGCATATCGGTATGTGTACCCTTTTGTCCTTACTGACCTGCCGACGGGTGCATATCTGTATGTGTACCCTTTTGTCCTTACATTGCTCCGTGCTGAAATCTTCCAAACGGCACCCTTTACTTTATTTCAAGAATAGGATGTTTCACGGTCATTTGAACAAGTCAGTTCCGTGCACAAACTTTACAATTGTGTCAACAACATAATAAAATGGCGATGGTACTCATGCCACCGCCGCGAAAATTACAAAAAGGAAAGCTCATGCAAACGTTCTTTTCTGTCTACGGTGACGAGGACTGATGCCGTATTTCCACGTTGAATTTCCAGTGACAGCCGCTGCCGGAGGTATTCGTATGATCGCTGCTCTCCCGTGTTCTCCTTCAGGCGCTTTGCGATTTCCTTTATCAGGGCCGCAGCAACGATCCCCATGCGCCGAAAGTCTCAAAACCAAGCGGCTCAAATAGGTAGCGCCCTTCCAAGTAGGAATACAACATACGTTCCTTCTTTTCTGCTTGTTCAGCGGCGGATCAAGGGGTGGAGGCCGTACTTTTTATGTGAGAGTTACTCATACAGCATGGCCACGCCACTTGTAGCCGATTTTTCGAGCGCCCGTCCTGGAGCGCCGTGAAGTACTGCGTCAACATTTCAAAAGCAGTTCGAATGCCCATTCATTTTAGTACCTTTAATGGTGTAGCACTAAAGCTTGTCACGTAAAGGCAAAATTCTAAAAAAAATTAAATCAATGGGCACCAGCATCGGAAACCGGTCGGACATGTGCTCTGAAATTTCAAAATTCCGCTACAATATTCCTCTAAATTTCAAGGGACGTGTTTTTGGTACTTTCTTACTTTTAGGCGGTAGAGCAATCATTTCTCTACTGGAAAACAACAACACTGAGAAAATTCAAGCTGCTGTTCATCCTCCCAGGGCGGGTGACCTGCCAGCACCGTACAAGATGGATAGTTGTTGCCTTGACCTCTGTCTATGATGCAGCGAAAGTATGAATCGTTGTTTTTTGTGCTGCTAATCGTGCAAAAGGAACCCTAGTATCCTTTTCTTTCTCAATCAGAACCGAAAGAATTTATTTACAGCTTTACAGCACTTTCATTATTCAACCCGCTTTCTGAACATTACTGCTTGCTGTGATTCAGTAGGCAGGATTTGACGGCTCGGCTCTCGATGCTGGCGAATTTCACGTTTAGACCAATACTGTTTCGTTCATGCCTAATCCATAGCCATTCGATTGAACAACAAAACAATTCGTAAAACTGCTCCGGCGGATGCAGGGAGCCTGTTAGGATCCCATGTTATAACATAGAAGTCTATGAGAGCTGAAATGTAACGCTTGGGCGTTTCAAGTTGTTCGCAACAAACGAGCAACAACTAAATTTAAAGGTGCCCACACTTATGCTCTGTCGGATGAAAAGTCCTCAGTGCCTAAAAACGTACCGGGTGGGTTCCTGTGGCCGGGTTAATACGACCGGCAAAACGCACGACACCCCTAGCGCTTCAATCAAGAACCGGCGAAGTGTGAAGTCAGGCCGCTGCGGTTGCTTATGTCTGTTGGATAGAGGACAAAAAGTTACACTAGACAACAGTGAAAGATTCCTCGAAAAGCTGTGCATTATGCGACAGGACACTAGAAACGTTTTCGGCTACAAGTGGCGTGGCCATACTGTATATGCAACATGACGTCTGCAAAAAAATACATGTCATGAAAATTTTAATATAGTCACCCTAACACAAAACACTGAATTGCTGAATAATATCGGCATTTAATTGTACCAGTCCAACACTTGGATTAAATAGCACAGCCTCGCTATGCAAATGGACATTTATTGACCTTCTTGCTCCGCTTTGTTGGGGTTTGATCCCTTAAGGATACCGAGCCATTTTCGTTGCTCGCATTCTTTGCATTCTTGCTGTACTTTGCTGGACTTCTCCTCTTTAAGGTCGCCGATGAAGACGCTGCTAGAGTTCCCGCTGCATTGAGCCCTTTAGTGAGTCTAGAGCGCGCATCGACTAAAAGTTGTGAAGGTGTTCTTATGTAGCCGATCCACAACAACTCGGTTATCGCAACCAATAAGGAAAAGCCATTTAGTTGTCGGAGTTACTGTGGCTCCGTCTGTCCGATCTTCATAAGTTGTTTCGCTCCGGCGACAATTCCAGTGGCAACGTCCGCACGGAGGTTGAGAATCGGACGAGGGCCCCGTTAACATGGTTAGCTGCCGCAAAGCCAGTTATTATTTAGTAATTCACTTGGGAGAGCAGTAGTACTATAGGAAGTGTAAGTAAGTACAATTATAACGGCGATTGTAGTGACCACTTTGTATGAGTGTCTATTGGTGACAGGTTGTTGATTGGTCTATTTGGGCGCCATATTAGGGCGCCATAGATTGGTCTATCAGGGCGCCATTAGTATGGCGCCCTAATATATGACATTTGACTGGCGGTATTGTTTTGGTTTGGAAAGCAGCGGACAGACCGACGGCGCAAAAACGGCAGAACCGACTGGGCTAATACCAGTTCAGCCCACTCGAACACCCGAACAGTTCTGGTGGTTTTTATTGCACTGATCAATCAATGCAATATCATATGTCCAGCAATTAGAGGACTTCGTCCAGACACCTGCCCACTTCGTCGCTGAACAACGGGTCCACGTCTGTCGGTGGATTCTACGCTGTTTTGGAGTGGCGGGATTGCAGCTAGGCCACCATCCAATCAAACATTTGTGTAGTAGGCTCCATCTTGTGGGAATCTATGACGACTACATTGTGTGTACACGTATGATACCATGGTACAGCAATAAACACATGACGACTACTACTATATGCACTGCACAGAAGTGATCATGAACACAGCTGTACACACGTAATAGTCTGACATGCTGGCGATCTGACGCGTGCACACGGCATCAATGGATAGACGAGTTCTGGTTGGTCCGGCGGCTTTAGGCGGCGGTGCTCCTGCGCTAGCAGCCTTGTTTCTTCTTTGGTCCTGCAGCAGGAGAAAATTTCCTGCTGCTAGCATCCTGGAAATCCAGTACGATACTGTGAATCTCCTACTGCAGGGAAATGCGTTGTCTTAGGTACACCTGTAGCAGCCTGTTTATTCGATTGACTTGGTTGAGGGTTGTGGTCTGCGAAGAAAAACCACTCCTGAAATTACGTTTTCCTGTTCAATAATAATACAAGAAAGTCATTCATAAATGGCTTTCGTATCACTCACCGCTCTTCCACATCCAAGTTCCATAGAACCTCGTATGCGCCCTGAACTGCACCACATCCTCGCTTAAGGCTACTACCATCCGTTTCACTCCGTTTGGAAACGCCGTCCTTAAGTTGTGGTCGTCCATGTCGCTTTTATAGTAGCGCGAAATACAAACACAATATATTTCAAAGTATAAAGTTTTACAAAAAAGTATTTTAGCATAATAAAAAAGTGTGACCTTTATTTCGTGTTAGTTTGTTAGATTTGTTGCCATGTGTTTCAATATAATGCGCTGCATGTTAAACTGTGTGTTAAACTGTATTAATTTATTATGTGTGTACATAATGCATATTAATATGTTACCCACATAATATTATACCACCTGCTTGACCTTTAACCATCCATTTGTAACGGCTTCAACGCCCGGCGAAAGATATGGCTGACCTCTGAAAAGCCGCTGTAACAGCCGCGCAAAGCGGACGCCCATTCAAAACGCTCTAGGGCAGTACCTGAGTGGACGTTAATTGAATTATGAATAGGTGTTCCAGTTCAGCTTGATTGATTAGTGGTTTGATCTCGACGAACTTGATTTGTTGATGTATGCTACGACTTTCCAGAGTATTTGATGATTTGTTTTAATGCGCGTCACTTGTCTACGGTCGTAAAGGCGACAATACTTACTTTCCAGTGATTTCACTGCATGTTTCGAGAACCGAGTCCAAGCTCCTTTCACTCTGGAATGCGAGCTCTTCGAGAAAGTACGAGAGCACCGCAATGGACTTGCCACATCCTGGAGACCCATATACTCGGATCAGCACGGTTACGCTGTTGTTTCCCTTTCTTAACTATCATTAAAGGTCACATAGGTTTTCATTGTTTGACTTCACTGTATGTAGTACATGTGCTGGGTACACAGTAGCACATCTTTTCTGTACGCACATTATACTGATTTACTATGTGTTCTGCGTCTGGTACACCTTTCCGTGGTTGTCACCCATTTTACAGTCAGAATGGTTGTAAATGAGGTTGGCAGTAACGGAAAGCTGACAACGCCACGGCTCCTTGCTACAACTGTGTACAGTTTCAGCATAAATTAACTGCGATGCAATGAAGGTGCTGCAGTACAACGTTATGCCACGCCAGGCTTATCACGGTCTGATATTCGACACTGTATAACCAACACGTCGCGATGTCCTTTTACGACATAATCTGCAGGCGATTGTCATAATATATATGTCACTCTTTCTTACACTTCAGTCCGTCCATCGTTAAAATTTCAAACCTGGAAAACGAAAGCAGGCCGCATTTGTACAGAGATGCTGAAGAAATGATGAATAGAACGATTAAGCGCATTTGACTAATGCGTTATTGTCACAGGATCCACGATGACTCGCAGTGCCTAAATGCCCACGAACAATCTGTATGTAGTCCAGCGTCAGAGCAACCGTGAGGTTTTCCGTATTCTGTTCACCGCTATATCATGTTTATTCTGCTCACTCTGGGTAACAATGTGAATACCGAATCTGTTGCCCATTCGCAAGCATACCGCAGCACCTCCTATAAACCCAACAAAGCGGCCTATTTGGCTGTTAAAGAATTTAACTTTATGCAGTTGATAGATTTCCCAACTCGGGACAGTAATTGTCTTGATCTTTGTTTTGTGCCTACAAATTGCCGCTGCGACGACATTCAAGCTGTCGATCCTCCTTCTGCTACCAATGATCATATCGGCTTTCAGCTGGTCTTAAGCGTTTCAGTTAAAAGTGAAAATGTCAAATTTCACAAAGTGTGGATGCTAACACCCGCTCGTGTAATGCCGTTTCAAGATTCCTTACAGCATGTGGACTGGGTGTCGCAGTTTCGAAACAAAAATGTGAATGAGCGCGTTGAAATTTTCGAAAGCGTTTTGGTGGATACTGCGAGACTGTTTTTTGAATACCGTACTGTTCGATTTTACCCCGGACATATACTTTATCCAGTTTCAGTGAAGAAGGCGTTTCGTGCAAGAGATGCCGCGTTTAAACGCTACCGTCGTGCAAGTAATGAACCTTTACGCAGTGAATTGAAAGGTCAATGGAAATCTTTATCCAGAAATTTCGAAAAACTTGTTAAAAGTTTCGAAAGAAGACACTTAATGGATATTTCGCATTCTTTTCGTAACAATTCTGCAAAGTTCTGGAAATATGTAAAATCCACAGTCGATAAATGTAATATTCCTCCGTTGAAATTTGCTGATGGTACAGAAGCTTTTACCGATTCTGACAAAGCTAATTCGTTGAACAGGCAGTATTTCGAATCCCTAACAAAATGTACATCGCACTGTCTAAGGTCCGGCGCGAACGTGTTCAGCAATAACAACGATGAGTGTGAAATAAGTGACTCTATGGTTTTGGAACAAATAGCGTTAATTTCTGTTAAATCTTCTAGCGGAAATTTCGAAATTACAAATAAATTACTGAAGACTGCTGGCAGCAGCATTGTTACTCCACTTGGGTTGATTTTTAATGCATGTTTAAATGAGGGAGTATTCCCTGCAGCATGGAAACGGTCGGTAATTTCCCCTATTCCTAAAGCATCGTGCGATCAAACAGTAGCGAATAATCTTAGACCGATTTCGTTGCTCAAGCCTGATTCAAAACTATTGGAGCGATGTTTAAAGGAACTTTTAGGAGATTTTTTTTCACGTAGTAATGCGCTCTTGGATCATCAGTCTGGCTATAGGGAAAAAAGGTCAACCGAGTCGCAGTTACAGTTGTTCGTGAAGGTGATTTCCGACTTCATCATGGCTGACATTGAAGTGGACGCAATATTTTTGGACTGTTCGAAAGCTTTTGGCAAGTGTAGTCATGAAAGCATTGTTTCATCATTGGTGAAAATGAATGCACCAAATCAGCTTGTCCAGATAATATATGACTACCTTAAAGGTCGCACTCAATCTGTCATGGTAGAAAGTTTTGTGTCTGAAGAGCTGCCTGTTACAAGCGGCGTTCCGCAGGGCTCTGTTCTCGGTCCGCTTTTATTCGTTTGTTTATTTAATGATATCCCTCTGTACATGGTAAACGGGAGCTATGTCCTTGTGTTCGCTGATGATATTGTTGTGTTTCGTCCGCTGTCTGACTGCAACAGTTCCTCTTTGCTGCAAGGTGACATGAACAGTCTAAACAAGTGGATTTGTGCACATCAGTTAACCTTTAATGTTAGTAAGACAGTCCATATGTGTTTTTCAAAGAGGAGAACTGTACAGAGCGAAAATAAATATTTTCTTTCTGGTTTACTGATTCCACGGAAAGAGTGTGTAAAATAACTTGGGGTTATTGTGGATCGTGAGTTGAACTGGAAAATGCATACTGATACTTTAATTATGAAATGCAACAAGAGAACGAACTATATCAATTCTCTTTTTCGGAAAACCGACTCTGCAGCACGTATATCCTTGTTTCGCTCTTTGGTGTTTCCACTTCTTGATTACTGTGCAGTTGTTTGTGAACCGGTATCAAAAATGTGCCGCGCTAAGCTCGAAAAGTGTATCCATAAGTTTGTCAGAAGCGTAAGACTGGGTAGCGAAGAATCCGACTATCATGGAAGGCTATTGGAATTAAACTGGGACTGTGTGGAATTAAGGCGGGTGAAAAAATCGCTCGCGGTATTGTACAAGTTGCATTTTCGTATACTTCCTCTTGGTGAACTTTTTGTGTTAACTCATGCGCCATCGGTTTCTGCTGTCGAGTGTATTGCAGGGAACACTCGCTAACTGGACCGCATGCTGCGCCATCCGCACCCTTTGAAACCAGCCCCTACGACCGCCTGTGGAACAACCGTTCCCTGCTCTGATGGATCTACATGGGGTCGACTGACTGAGCTGTGGAATGAACTGGAACTGCCGCCTACCGCTTACAGAACGCTGAACGCCTTCCGGAACGCGTTGGATGGCATAGTGTGGACAGAACTATCATGGACGAAAAAACATTTGCTTTTGTTGTAACTTCCGCAAACATCTTTCTGCATATTCTCTATGTAGTAATCGTTTTATTTATTCTTGTTTTTTTGGATATTTCAAGTATGCTGTCTGTTGCTCCAAGGGGGGCCATGCCCCGTTGCAAAGGACAATAAACCGTTATTATTTTAAACGGCATTGTGGTCACCTGAGTCTCGATCTTTGCACAGTTTAATAACATCAGTCTTGCAAAAACAAAACAGTTTTCGGTGTACAATGTACTCAGTGCTGTGTCCTGGAAATTTGTTCTTGAGCGATCAAATGCCTTCCGTTTCAATTGAGAAGTCCGGTTGACGGAATCCGTCTGACCATTTTTTGAGCGTTCGCAAAACAGCGTATTTGTCTAGCGTTCCAGAGTAGGTTCTCAATCAAGCTGAATGACAATGCCTTCGGAAATGTTGTTCCACTTTGGACTAAAAAGACGGTGCTCTCTCGCGGAGCCAACGAACGTTTTCGAAAAAAACTGCAATAAATCATAATATAAATAGATTAAAAATTATCAATTTCTTCCAAGGAAGAAGCTTAAGGTGAAAGTGGGTTCGTTTTTAAAATCTCAGAACGTGACGCGGAGCGTCTCTACTTCCAGTCCCCGTCCCGTTCGAAGCATAACCCGTTCCCGTCTTTTTACCGGAACGGGAGCTTTTTTTGCGGCTGGCAGAGAAACGGACCAGCAATGATTTTTACATATTACACTGTCATTACATGTCATGATACACATGTCATTACACTGTATTACATTTCGATAGTGCTTTAAAATTACCTTGCATCGCACGTATGGCACATAGCACAAACAGCTTCATAAACAGGGAGAAAGGTGCTACTGTACGTGACATATCAATCAGCGCACGGTTTTAATGATGCGCTTTGTGTTGTAGACAAACGGTCACTAAGCAACCAACCGTTCCGATAAACGTTGGGGAAATTCATAGACGTGGAAGTGGCAACAGTATGCCGCGATAATGTTCAGCACATTTACTGCGCTGACAGCGTTAGAATATTATGGAGCTAATTCATTTCTCCTGGAAAGTGACCCGTACAGGTTGTTTCTGGTTCTCTTTAATTGTGCGCCACTATTATCCATGTCTGCAACAAGGTTCAGTGAACTTCAATCCGCAAGTTTGCCCGTTTAGCCGGTAAGCTGGAAGTCAGTACTAACTAGGAGCCAAAACACAAACAAAATAGTTTTCAAGTTAATCATTTTGCCAAGTGCAATTTGGAACTCCAGAGCTTGTAGCCGCTTGTAATTCAAAACCTTTTGGCATAATATGCACTGTGTGGAAAAGCACAGACCTAGTGATACTAATGCTCGCAACTAATGTGCCGAATCTTGTAGCGCATACTAGTATGAATGTTAACGTGTTTGTATAACTATGGGAAATCCACTGCCTAATTCATGACCGTTTTTGGGCGAACCATTTTCCCCCAAACATACGCTGATCGCCGTAGACGCGTAAACGGTCGGCAATTTTAAACATATGTAGAGGGAGGTCTAATTGTATAAATTAAAACAGTAATCCACGCATTCCGAAAAACTACAGAATATTACAAATTAGAGGAATTTAGAAAATTGTCAGAAAAGAGTGTTATGGAACAACTATACGTAACCATAAATACAAATCCAATAAGTTTCGGAATGATAAATTTATATATATTTGAAAAATTATTTAAATAATTTTACAAAACTCTGACATCGTTTCCGCGACCGCCATGACCACCTCCGGGGTTCCCGCGATTTCGGTGTCCGCAACCACTCCGTGGTCGTCAGTCGGCGATCTCGCCACTTCCGCTGCAGGTCTCCCTCGTCGACTACTATGCGTCAGTTCGTATTGCTCGGCGATCTCGAGTGCCTTCTAAATCTTAACTTCTCGAGTGCGAGTAATCCTTGGTCTAAAGATGCTGTCGCTACGCGTCGCTAACCACTCAGTTCAGAAACACGGCCGACATGGTCTTCTCCAGCTGGTCACTCGGAAAGGCGCAGACGATGGTCTTCCTGCGCGGTTTGTTTTGAAAGTCAAGGAGGGTCTCACCTGGCTCCTGCTTGAGCTTGAAAGTAGCTGGCGTACTCGGTCGACGGATGGGCTTTCTTAACATAGGCGTGATCCAGTTTATTCACAATCTGCGATGCCGAGTAATCGTCTGGATCCTTGGGCATGTACATCGAGTGCAGCATTTTTATGGCCTCGGTTCCCAAGGAATCCAGTAGCAGCGATTTCTGATCATCGCCATCGGTGACGTTGTGGCGTTTACATAGTTTCGATACCGAAACTGCCCTGAACGCCACGATATTGTGGATGGCTAAAACTATTTAAGGCCCGGTTCTTTCTCCCGCTGCTGCTAGGAGCTGTGTCTGGAGGAGCCATAATCGGATTATCGGAATACGTCGAACCCGAGTAATTGACTCACCTCACGCCTGTCACGTATTCTACTTTATTGTGGTCGCAGAACTACTGCACTGACTTTGGCTTCAGTATCACACTCGTAGCAAATGATATTATCGTGGCTATGCAAAGGTCATACACCGTCAGAATCATCTCATGGAAATTGTGCATTCGGTCCGATTCGTCCTATGCAAGCACAGAGCTAATAAAGCGAAATACCGTCTCCGTAATTCGGACTGCTTTCTGTGTTCTTTCCAGGACAAGAATAAGGAGCGGCTTGTTTTGGTGGTCATGTTTACAAATTACCGATCCGCTCAAATGACTGCATGAGTCTGGTCAAAGTTCACAAGTTAGACAACAACATCGTTTCCATAACACTCAACAGGAGAAAAGGTTTTTAGCCCGAACGACAGAAAGAAAAGTATGCACAGAACCACATTCCAGCGCATGTTCAGGATTCTTCATGATATTCGAAAAAAGCTCGTTTATTCTCATCGCCAGGGTTGTCTTTCCGATGCTTCGCTTCGCCGATGCATCCATAAGTTGCTTCCGTCGAAATTCGTACCGTGCATTGGTGTCCTCGAACGGGATTAGTTTCTGCATGCAGGACGGTACGTTGAAATCCTACCGGTTCCAGATTTTGAACAGCCAGATCGCGTCCTTTTCGCGCCATCGATGGAATACTGGGGTTATACCCAGCTGACCGTACAGTTCCGGTGTTACCCGCCTCCTGTAATCGATAATGGCTCTCAAGACCGCGTCTCCACGTTTCCTCAATTTCCCCGGTCACCCATAGACGCCGTCGACCACACTGACGAACAGTAGTCCGTGTATGGCTCGACTAATGCGTGATAAAGGGTGGCACGCTGGGGAAGGCTGAGTCCGCGCGCACTCAGTTTTACGACCGCGCACACGCAGTTTCAAACCAGCTGATGGAAAATGGCCAGTAGAAGCACCACGAGTTGACCACATGCCGATCTCCCATCGTACACTTGGATGCCCTCCGATGACTGGCACGTTGTCCCGACACGGCTGGTCATTGTGAGCACCGTTAGCGTTGTTTCCGGGCAGGGGAGCTCAGGTGGGCCAGATGGAGTTGCACGTGCACTTTCGATAACTTCAGCGGCGGATCCAGGGTCCAGGATAAAACCGGGCAGTACCTGAGCTATATTGTATGGTTACCCAGATAACGCAGAAATACGTAACTTTGTAACAACGAAAACACAACATAATGGTGCAAGTCAACGATGCCTCCTTCGGCGTCAATACTTATACAATGCACCCGCTGTATGATGAAGTCCTGCGGTAGGCAAGTCATCTACAACGGCAACGCAACATTATATGGAGATGCTATATAATATCTCGTTTTGTGCAGCAGAAGTGCTAAATCGCTATATCACTGTCCGTCCGCACAACCGCTGGTTGGTCCGCGTCTTTGACACTGTTTGCCGACCTGATATCCGGTGACATCCTCCTGGAAAATTAGAATTTCACTGAGCTGACAAGTGAGCTCACAGTAACATCATGCCAAACTGAAAAATTCTTACCTAAAATGTAGACGATATCACCACATCCCACACAACCGGAATAGCAGAAACGTGGAACAGGCATTTGAGAGCACACAGTCCACATATCAGTTTGAGGATTGTACCGAAATACCCTCTCCTCCTCCCGCGCTCCCGTACCACCGAATGTAAGTTAAATTCTTTGGTGTACGGCGAAACCAAAATTGCGCAGCGGTATAGATGAACCGGCGACCAGCTCCCATGAGTTGGTTTCCAAGCTGTAGCATTCTACCGTGCTTACCGCGTTCCAGTCACGGCAACTGCAGCCCACAACATGTATACGCAAGTTGTCCAGAAATCTCCCAAATGCAGCTTGAACAAGACAAAACAAGACAGCTAATAGCAAACAAATCAACATTCCCTTCTGCGCGGATCCGCGAAACAAGGTCAGCCATATGCGTTTGTAATATAGTTATGACAAAAGCGACACCGATCCCCGAGACGTCAACCAGTTACACTTGTCCTTCACAATGTTCCGTGGACTTGTTCAAAAAGCTTGCAACTGAGTGCTCTGCGAGAGTTATCGGAAACTCCGTACATTTTCCGCAGGTCGTATTACACCCAAAATCTGGCTTCAACGTGTACGACTGCAGCACGAGATCCCACACATTCCCCAACCCTAGACGCGTGCTTTCGGACTCCTTCGGGGTACGCAAACACCCAGTGAAGCGCCGCGTTCGGGTTTGTCCGGCGGTTGTGCTGGCGGCTGCTGGTTGGGTCGAGATCGTTCCTTGATAGGATCGCGGCTTCTTCCCTGGCAAGGAAGAACGTTGCGAGGACGCGTGTCCGATCATCATTAACTGTTTTGCTCCGGCGACGATTCCAGTGGAAACATCCACATGGAGACCGAAGAATCGGACGAGGATCTCGTTAACTGCCTAATCGCTGTTTCATGAACTAAATACCGTACAATTGGACGAGTACACCCGGCACCAGTGCAAGGACGAATTCAGGTTGGGCCGATGGTTGCATGTAACTCCGGGCGGTGGTGTCTAACAGGCCTGCTTCTTCTTCTGACAACAGATTCCTCTAAATGATCGCCATGTATTAATGGTATAGATGTCATCGCTCTGCACGAACGTACAAGATGTCAATTACTGTGTCCTTGGCGCGCTACACTTCTGGCTGGCCTGGATTGCCACGCCCAATATCGGAGCAGTGCGGTAGAACAGACCACGGTCTATCTTCACGGTGAATCCGTTGCTGAAGCTTCAGTTATACATGCACTACAGTCAAAGGTCACAAGTACCGGACAATGTAGTACCGTGTACTGTATTTTTACCACACCATATCTCTCTGTTATGCTGCATTGGAATATCTCTCTGTTATGCTGCATTGAGATATCTCTCTGTTATGCTGCAGTGGGATATCTCTCTGTTATGCTGCATTGGGTTGTCGTACTAGCTGAACCATGTTGGCTGCTGGGTATACGTAACTAGATCATTTTGCAAACATCAATCAATTATCTGTTTGTGTACGCCTGGAGGAACTTGCTTATTCGGTTGACTTGGTCGAGGGCTGCGGTTTGTCCAGAAGAACCATTCAGAAAATGCTTCTTTTCCTATTCCATATATCATGTACCGAATACGAGAAAATTTATTTCGCAAAAGGTTTTCGAGCCACTCGCCGCCGGCCTTCCGCATTCAGGTCCCGCAGAGCCGCGTATACTGCACTGAACTGCACCACATCCCGTCCAGAAACGTCATCCATAAGATGCGGTCGTCCATGTCGCTTGCATAGTAGAGCAAAATACAAAAACGATATATTTCAAAAATATACAGTTCAACAGTAAAGTACTTCAAATAACAAAACAGCTTATAACCTTTCTTTCGTTGTAGTTTGATTTTGGTGTTGTGCGTTTATATAGAATGTGCTGTATTTACGTCTTCGAAAACCGGGTGCAGCTCTTTTCACTCTGGAATGCGAGCTCTTTGAGAAAGTACGAGAGAACCGCAATGAACGATCAACCCGGTTAAGATGTTGTTTCCGTTCATTAACTGATATCTATCATTAAAAGTCCCGAAAGCTTTTCATTGTTACCAATATGTACGCGTGATAAATGCGTTTGATTAGTACAGCACACGGCAGTATATCTTTTCTGAGCTTGTATCATGCGCGTTAAATTGCTATGTGTTTCGCGTCTGATGCACGTTTCCGTGATTGTCACCCATTTTACAGTCTGAATGGCTGTAAATGAGATCGCCAGTAACGGAAATCATGTACAGAACAGCAAGTTAATTAGTGAAATACTGCATAGAGACGGTACCGCAAAATAACACATGAATTAGCACTAATTAGGAGTAATAACATAAATAATTGCAAGCACAGTGGTACAGCACTATTTGCTGGTAGGAACAAGTTAATATATTAGCTGTGAAATTCCAAACCGTAATGAAAACTGTATTGCCAGCATCTCACTGCGTACTGCATTACCAGTGACATGTTTTAGACCCTCTCACTGCGGTTCGCATTCGACAAACGGTCACTGAGCAACTAAATATTCCAAGAAACATTGTGGAACTCCAACCCGTGTCCCCGTTACCAGCCAACTAACATTTTCGTATCTGGCTCGTCCAAAGCGTTTTGCCGTTACAGTATGTTTAATCGAAAACAAGGGTATCCACTATTGTTGATCAAGAACTCTTGCGATTTGTCACGGGTTTGAAAATGACCAGGTATGTAAGTGGTGAAGTTAGTGAGTTATGCCGCGATATATTTATTGCGCTGACAGTATTATTAAACTATGGAGCTTTCTTGCTCCTGGGAAGTGCCCCGTACATGTTCGTCCTGCGTTTCTTGTCGACTGTACGCCAGTGTTATCCATGTCTGCAACAAGGTCTATCCGCAAGTTAGCCCGTTTTGTCGGTAAGTTGAGGGTTAGTATTGACAAGGAGCTGAAACAGTTACAAATATGTTCAGGTTAATGATTTGCTAAGTGAAATGATTCGTCACGGGAAAGCATAATGTACTATTGTTTTTTCTCATTTTCTAACTCACTGGAAGCAGTAAACAATTATATGATTATGTACCGTATAATACGCGTAACGAAAGCATTGCATTATTTTATGCCTTACGGTGTTGTTTCTGAAAACGGCCGCATGTACACCTACGACGGTACCGCATTTCATTCAAATTGTTTGGCTGCCGTTGTTTTGCACTGCTTCTACGGATGATTATTTATCATCAATTTTTTAGTCCGCCTCTAATTTGTAACCATCCGAATCACCACAGCTTTCGGAATCTGAATCGCTCCTCGACGAGTCGTCGGAACAGCATTAAGGTCAGTTATGTCATTTAACGGTCTGTACGCTTTGACACTTTGGTTCAGATATTTCACACAGTCTCGCAACTTTGAGATCGTAGTTTCACTTTCGTTCATTCCGTCCTGGTTTGAAAAGCTACGTTTATCACATGTTTAATTAATTTTGATATAACGTTAGGAAACTTTGATCTGAATGTACATGTACCTAAACAAGGTTCAGGGCGTGACCAGCGCATCGGATTTGAACCAGTGAGTCGCGGTCTCTCTCCACTCTTAGTAAAGCAACCGCACTTCCAAGGTTTTCGGTGTTATCGGTAGTAATCGAGAATACGCGCGACCAACCCTCGAATCTGTCGAGCCTTGCAGAAGGGCATCTTTCGTGGTCTGGACGAACCCACAATCCATCAAGCATTCGTGCAGAGTTTTCCGGTCTTACGAAAAACAGTGGGCGGTTACGGTTGGTGTTGGGATATGGTTGTTTTTTCAAACTAACACTTTCTCATAATGTTCGAATAACATCGCTAGTCAGTCGTGGCACTGATACCACAACAAAATCTAACAGAAATTATAACAAATAAAATTCATCTAAACGTTTCTCTACACGGTTCCGAGGACAGAAGCAAGCCGTATTTCCGCATACGGCTAACGTTAGGTGACGTTTAATAGTCGCAAGTGATCGCCATTCGGTTACCGGTACTGGCAGTCAGAGTTTTGTGATTTTTCACGGCAGTCCGATATTGCGATACAATAAGATCTCTCAACTTCTTCTTTACCATAGGAATGTTTCCCCGGTCCAGCGCATGTGAAACAAGCGTGCGCTCTTACACTTAACACGGCGAGTTTCTGTGCATCGTTGTAGGTATCGGCGACACCAGTGCTGTTGCGCATTTACA
Source organism: Paramacrobiotus richtersi (assembly GCA_034698045.1). Lineage (NCBI taxonomy): Eukaryota > Metazoa > Tardigrada > Eutardigrada > Parachela > Macrobiotidae > Paramacrobiotus > Paramacrobiotus richtersi. Next base: position 1,969 of record JAQGAU010001557.1, on the reverse strand, counting down.
ACTTTACACTAAGCTGAGATATCGATTCGCTGCGGCTTACACTGGACACATACTTTACCCTTTTTTGCGAAACAGAATCGAGAAATCTTTTTCGGGTACTGTGGTGTTTTCTAAGAAACTTTATTGACTGCTCGCTGCGAAGACTGATCGATACTACTGAACGATCTTCAACTGACAGTAGAAATGTCGTTGCAAAAAACATAAGATAGCGTACTAACCATCACATATACTGTTCGCGCTCGTGATGTATTCTTGAATTCCTGATTCTCGAATTCTTGAACAAGATTTTTTGAATTCTTTCTTTGTCACCGCTAAGAACGCTTGATAATCAGTAACCATCCATGCCATAAGCAGGCGGTCAGACTCGTCTTTTTTCGTAGTCGACACTGGAACCAGTGTCCTTTCCTTGGCGATTTTTTCTTATTACTGTCGGTCGGTCACTTGAAATTTATGGGCAGCTTCTCGTACAGTAGATTTCCTGTCGCCGTTTAAAAATCTTTCCGCATTCCTTGCATTCTTTCGTGCCGTCGGGAAGCAGCCTAATACAGTCCGAAACAAATACTGGAAGAATGATTCTGTCTGGATCTTCCTGCGTCTTTTAGCTCTTTCGATAGTAGATCTGCGCTTCGTCTGTTTCACCGTCTGAGGGTAAATTACTCAGTATTATTTCGGCGTCTTCCTCTCCGGATTTAGAAGAATCAACATGTTTGATCAGTAGTGCTACCAAAGATACCAATTCTTTGGGATCGAGTGGTGATACGCCAGGGATGACGGAGTTTTCTGCTGCGAGGTGTCCTGACCCGGCAACGACAGCGCCGGCTAGCGGTTAGAAAAGTGGTGGGCATGCACGGTAAGCGTGTTCGCCAAGCGGCATACATATGCACTTTAGAAATGAAAAAAAGGTTACTTCTATAATCGTTAGCTTCATTTACCTGCACCGCATTTAGAGCAGCTGCTTGGAAACGGAGATCTTTAATTTGGTTATCTGCGATTTCTTGCACTAGACGTGCAAACGAAGCGCGTGGAATCAGGGTTCTGTTCGATTCTGTAGCCTTCGAATATCCCGCATTACCAAACTACCAGGTCTTTTGCGTAACTTTTTTCCCTCTTAATGAACAACAACCTTATTGAGTTATTACCAATTGCATAAAATAATAAGTACAAATTTTATATATATGCCATATGTATGCTTTATATATATGTATGCTATAAATGTTACATATACCATTTTCTGGACGCTTGTACTTCAGTGCAGGAACCTGCTGCAATACGTGGCCGTGGCCTGATCCTTGTTTTGATTTCGCAGTAATGCAGCTGGTTGCTTTTGCTTTTGACGCGGCATGTTGATTTGCAATTTTTTAGTCTAACTTGTTAAAGTGTAACAGAGATGTTCCTTACTAACATCAGTAACTATACCGCTTTAGAGCATGTTTTCGCTAGAGCGAGACGGCAGCATAACTGCCGTCTCTGCTTTCTCTCTGTAGATTTGGCCCTGGTTGTTCACGATCACGATCCGTTCATTCGCTCCTGTCGTGTGTGCTCCTTTCAGACGTAGTCAATATAAATATAAATGAAACAAGTTGTTGAATGATAAATTTATATATATTTGTAGAAATATCAAACATTTTCAGAAAACTCTTGAATAAATAATGAACTAAGCACGTATAAAAATTGCGTCACCGGTACACATACACACGGTGACAGAATGACTTTGACTGCCGAAATCTTGGTACCGCTGCACTACGGCTCGTGACAGAATGATAAAGAGACAGTTCAAAAATCTCTTTTCAAAGCTTTTTTCCAGTTTTCTGATTTCTTAAGACTACGAGTATAAGAAACTGAAGCAAGTGCTATAAATGGAAATTACGTGCTAGGGATTACAATTTTTATTTGCACTCGCTTGGGCTCACGGCAGAGTTCTGCAGCCTCTCGCTGGTAAAATACTCACAAGGGCTCCGCTGGCCTTATT
>JAQGAU010001556.1:0-18709 GCA_034698045.1 Paramacrobiotus richtersi | reverse complement strand
GCGCAGATACACTGCGCATTAACTAATTGTACACTACAGCAGTGCAGTCACACATGGACTTGGTTGTTGCACAGAATCATCTGCACGTGGCAGTTTTCATGGTGCGCTCTTCTCCAAAATCTGTTCAACTTATTTGATAAGCTGTTCACATCTGGCAACCGCTAGGAACTGCGTTGATAACTTTAGCCTTGCGGGTTTTGTCCGAAACAGAATGGATCATCGCGGGACTGCATTCCAAGGGGCGCGTTCTCGATGCTGCAGATGGGGACCTTATTGTGCACATTGCAGAAACCACTCATTTCATCCTGCAACTAAAGCTTCCGACCACGTTCATCACAGCTTTCTCAGCGATGCATCGCGTTCGATGAAGGACTGATCAAAGCGACTGCACGGCCAGTGGCCGGAGGTGCTGTTGCTTCTGTAACTGGAGAAACCAGGAAATGATATACAAGCGCGCATGGCACATGCACACTCCTGGCCAGCCAAAGTTGGATTACCCGTTGTCTGACTGCCAGATCGTGCACCGGTGGTTTTTGTGGTATACCATTGCATTCACTTGAGGACCACCGAAGAAGAAACGGTTTGGGAACATGCACAGAAAGGCGCCTCCTCGATCGGGAAAGCGCATTCGGTGCTTCACTTCCGTTGAATAATCAGCTGACTGCAGTTCGCGAATGTCAACATGCATCGCCGTTACTGCATGATGGGCGCCCACGTGCGAGGATTCCCTGTGAGCTCGTCGTCATGGAACTCGTCTGTGGACTTGGCCGTCTCGTTTCTCGCATCACTATCGTTGCATCGGGAACACGTGTCCTGAACCTGTTGTGAGTGGCCATGCGAGCAAACGTGCGTAGTTTCCCAAATGTAGTTTAGTTCCCGAAAATCTGGCTAAGCCGTTACTGTTGCGTTGCGAAGGCAGTTACCGTGGGTTCTGTCTACATACTTTATCCTGAAAGAACAGTCACTATGATATTTTTTGTTGGATTGTCCTGATGACAAAATGCTGGTGTCCCAGCTGAAGATTGGCACCGATTGTCTGAAGAGCATCTTTTCACCCGCAGCTCTACAATGCGACGCCATTGTTCCACCGATCTGTGGACCTCCGACAAACACGCAACAGACAAGGCTCTGTGGAAACGAGTACAAGCAGTGGGCACCGTCCTGATGTCGCCCTATACCAGCCGCGTCATCCGGATGTTCCAGCCGTGTTACGCTCCGGAAGATGCGATCGACGTGAGCCGCTATGCTTGCAATTGTACACTGCAGATCCGTGTTGCCGGGGTGCTCTATGGTGGACGCGTTCCAGACACGTGCGAGGGCCGACTGGATGGCCTGACTGCTGCAGCGCCGTATGGTCGAAAAGGGACTGCCTTCTGCGGAAGTGGTGCTGATGATTGCTGATTAGGGCGTGCGTGTTAGCTCGCCCAGCTGGGTTATTGCCTTTACGGAAAGTTCTCGTTGCTCTGGGAGGAACCATCGGATAGCAAGTCGTTTGTGTCCCCTTGAAGCGATCCTATCAAGATTACCAACAATTCAAAACTTACATCCCGAAACCCGGTGCATTGCTCAGGACATCACTGGAGGTCATTTCTGGGCCAAGTTGAACAGTGGGCTGGGTAACCTGAGTGCCAGGGATGGATTACTGTTCCACCAATGTCGCTATCTCTGCGAACACCGCGGTTAAGGAAAGCATACCGGAATCTTGATATACTGTCACCCCCGGTCATAAAGCCATTCTTCTCACCAGATTTTGTCCTTTTTCGTGCTTATGTACAGTTAATTCTTGTGCATCAGGTAGTCTGGTTTGTTTCGCAGTATTCTAGTGGTTTCTGTCGTTCAAACAGGAAATTATATTACGCTTGTTAAAATTTTTCATGGCGAACTTCTTAAGAAAATATCAATAAAATAACAATTAAAAATCGAGTAAAGGATTTTGTGCGAAACTGCACGATATCGAAGCCACTTAAATAAACCCTTTAGCATACCAGGTGACATAATGTCACTGACGTTATGTGCATCTACAAACGTCCTTTTCATTGTAATCGACGTCTCGATGGTCACCAGTTTATTCAAGCACTTCCTGCCAATCTCTTTTAACAAGAATTCAGCAGCTTTACAACCCAGTTCTGCAATATTCACCGGCACATGGGACCAAACAGCAACGATTATCTCAGATTTGGTATCCATTTTGTATCCATTTTAAAACTGCAAAACATCGCGCTGTGGCCACAGCACAGTTCATCTCAGTCCACGGAGAATAGGAGTGTGACCCAGAGAGCGAGACGGTTATCTACCATGCTGTTTGATTCGCTCTGTTATAAGAGCGAGACTCATCGAGTCACAGATCTGCGCGATAGATAGGAATCTACAGCGACTAGACAGGCAGAGAATATGCGTGTCACAAGTGTGCAAACATCCATAGCGAACAAATGCGGATATCGTGCCAAAATTGTAAACAGCATGGTCACGCACTTGTATAAAAGCGATCAGAAATCCTTGGACGAGCTGGTAGCCTCCATTTACACATCTCCTGACTCCAGCAACCGTAATCCAACAATTTACAGCATTATTTCCTTATTTTCTGTGATTCAGGGACTTTGCCATTCTAGCTGTGCGCTTGCAGCTTTTATTATCACGTTGTTTGTGGACTGTCCATCTTCCTGTGGAGATATCCTGACCGTTCCCAGACTGATCATGGCAGAACGAAATATTGCAGTTTGGAGAGGGTTGTGGAAGATGCAGACTGCGGGGCTCCTCTGCGACGTGTTCCTGAAAGGTATGGAATCCAACGCTGCGGAGATTCCAGACCATCGTGGGGTTTTGACAACCCGCAGCCCATTCTTCAGCGCGATGTTCGGGCATGAAAGTATCCCGTCAAGAGCATGTACCACTACCTGAAATTTCCAGTGCCATGGGAGCTGTTGTCAATCGTTCCTTTCGCTCCCGTGAAACCCTAGCATCTGGAGAGTTCGGTTGCCGAGTTCAGTGGCCAGATCGACCATATCTGGCAGCGGCTGAAAAGTTGTTATAACGCCTTTGAACAGTGGGGATTTGCCTGGAACAGTGTTACAGTGGGGATGTGCACGAAGACGATGGGCTGCTCACAATGGCCGCATGATCGAAGCGCTGGATGGGGACTTTGTGAGCTTTGGGGAACATTGCGCATTTCATCTCGCCGCAAGTACCGTTCAGCCAGCCTTCCAGGCTTACAAGCCCACTTGACAAGCTCTCTGCACCGGTCCGGTGTACAGCCTGCAACGACCAGTGGAGGCGCTGCTGTGTAAGCACCCAGAGAACCCGAAACTGGTCCGCGTCCGGTACAGAAAGTTCAAAGGCACATCACCAGCAACTCATTATGCCGTCCATGACCGAGGATAATCAGATGATCGCGACTTCAACACGCAATGCCAAGAACGCCGTTACTGTATATGCAGCATGGAGAATCCCATGGAATTTGTCGTTTCGGAAATGGGGATCAATTCTGTTGCTAGTATCCTTGCATCGGAGTACATGTCCTGCACCTGTTGTAAGTGATGATACGTATAAAATTTGTGTACTGTAGTTTGCCATATGTGGTCTGTATCTGACTAAGCGGCTAATATGTTGCTAGGATGTTTACCATGGAAGGACAGAAATGTTCTCCCTGGATCCTGTGGACGGCGGGCACTTTCGTGGAATATCGTTAAACCGTTATGCGTGCCCATGTCTGACATCTGACCCAGCTCACCTAGCATGCGTCGCTTCAGCGCTTCGAGGCTCACAAAAGATCTAGATACAACTGTCATGCCCTGGAAGGAATCGTTCTTCTCTGCGGGTTTTTTCGTTTTTCTATTAGTTTACTGTTAATCCTTGTGCTTCCAGTAGATTTTACTCAGTTCCCCATTATTTACGGTGCTTTTGTTTGTTCTAACCGGAAATGGATTTTTAAGTTCGCTTTGCCATCGGATACAACAGCCGGTTTTGAAGACTGTTGTTTATCACCAGTTTATATGCTTGTAACAAAAGTCTGAAGAGGGTACAGCGTATTGTTGTTAACAATTGCTCCAGTCACTGCTTAAACTGGTTGTTTACAGTACTGGGTCATGCGCGACAATCTAAGTAACGGGCTGTGGAAGTTTAAGGCACACGTATGCGTAGTTTCATCAGTACCAACACACTTCAGTCCTGCATCATAGCAGTCATCTCCGCAGCTGTGACAGCGCTGCATCTTCGTTTAGCTGTACCGGTACATGGTGACTTCCGGTTTCGGATACATTCTAGGGGCGCACCATACGCACTCGGGTCAATCGTGGCGACTGCTGCTGCAACCAATATGGCACCGACATACACAACTGACAGCTTTCCTGCTTTTGTCATATTACTGTACGCTTGTTTTACAGCTAACTTAGAAGGCTGTTGTAATGGGAGTTCACAAGAAAAAAACAAAACAACAATAAAAATCAATTCAAGGATTTTGTACTAACTTGCACGGTATCGAACTCACTGGCGCCCTTTAACAATCGGTTTCACAATTTCTTAATTATCAACGTCGAATTAATGGAATTTTCACCAGTTTACGCAGACACTGTTCAGTAATTGCCGATCTCTGTTAACGAGAAATCAGCCCGTTTAAACCTTAAATCACAGTTCTACAGGATTCACATGCAAACAGGACGAAACAGCAACGATGATTTTATTCTTCCGTTTCGTATCCATCTTGCGTAACCCTACATGCTCTGGCCGCAGCCCACGTATCGTTCCCGTTCATCTCAGTCCACGCAGAATAAAGAATCCGCGTCCAGTGCGATTCGCAGATCAGCATGGCAGATAAGAACAAAAGAGTCAGATAAGAACAAAAGAGTCAGGGAGAGCATAAGTGCAGTGCATGGTAGATTAGAACATAAGAGATAGGGAGAGTATAAGTGACCAGACAGAGCATGTATGCTAGAAAGCAACAGCATGCTAAAGGAGTACGTATGTATGAAAAAATGCGCATATCGCGTCAAAATTGTAAACAACGGCATTTGGCAGTGGCCACGCTGAGTGAAGTTTTTATACCGAATCTAGCAGCAATTCTTGGGCCAGCTGATTGCCAATATTTGCGCTTCTCCAGCAGCCGTAATCCGACAATTTAAAAGTGCTAAGAGCAAAGATTTAATTGCGATTCTCTCATTACTCTCTGCGCTTCAGGGATTTTGCCATTCTACAATGCAGCTTCTGTTATCTCTTCTTGTGAAGATATCCCGACCGTCCTCAGAGTGATCATGGCAGTCCGAGATATCGCGGTTTCTCCTAGCTAGGAAGAGGGTTTGTGGGAGATGCAGACTGCTGGGCTCCTCTGCGACGTGTACCTCAAAAGCATGGAGCCCGACGCTGCGGAGATTCGAGCCCATCGCGCGGTTTTGGCTGCCCGCAGCCCATTCTTCCACGCGATGTTCTGCTCGGATATGAAAGAGTCCCGTCAGAAGCATGTACCACTCCCGGATATCCCAAGTGAAACTCTGAATTTGTAAGTACCAACGGATACAACAGGCGTAAATATTCGGTCTTTATGTTCCCCGCAATCGAAAATCTTGAAGGACTAGCTGAGTTGTTGAAGTTTAGATCTTCGCTGCCGTTGTTCCATGTTCGAAGTATAAACATAGTCCATCGCGAAGTTGATTAGTTTCAGAAGATTCGTTCTGTTTGTGACGATGGCACTATTCTACACATCTTCTTGTTTGTTTATGAGGTTTACGTCCAGTAGTACAGCTAGTAAGCACTGTTCCTCTTACACCAGCAGACAGAGCAACTAAGGAAAACAATCCAGCACATATCAAATAAAAAACAAGCATATCAGTGGTTGTGTCATAGCAGTAATCGCTGCATATCAACGGTAACGACCGAACGAATTACACTGACAGATCTTCGTGTGATAATATATCCCCGTGCTCTTGCAGGGGACTTGCCCACCCCGGGAAAGCGGCTCCTGGTGGGCGCCATGCACGGCCACATCTTTGTATTGCGGACTAATCACGCCCAATGTTCAGATGGTATTCAGGTTTACAACCTGACCACGGAGACATGGGCAGTGCGACCTATCTCGTGGACCTCGTCTTCCATGCCAGCTTTCCTCAGTTATACGTCCGCGGTCGTTCAGTTCAAGAAAGGTGATTTTAATCGCATTTCGTTGTCAACCCAGTGAATCCATCAGTTTATCTACAGTATCTTGATGACGTTATAGATGTACTGCGTTTGGATGTGGGTGGGGATATCGCTGATTCGGACGGAGACGAGGGTGATTTGGATGGGCATGATGAAGATGCCGCCTTACGGTATCCTATTAGCGACGTTGTACACGGTCACGCACTGCTTTTGAATGTGGGTGGGGATGTCGATGATTCGGACGGAGACGAGAGTAATTTGAACGGGTATGATGATGGTGCCGCATGAATCCATTCATGCCTGGTTGCCAAGCCAGCTTTTGTTGACCGACGTTTCGTTCCGGCTGTGTATGAGTTTGCGTTTGCGCTGTTTGTATGTTCCTGTTTTATGAGTTTCTGTGAATGCAGTGTCACGGGCCATCTGCATCAGTCTTGCGGTTGGTAGCTCAGAACTTCAGATCGATGTTCTTGAAAGTGCAGTTCTTTCGCAAGTATTCGTTTATGAATTATGATCCATAATGCTGTATAGCATAGTTCGGTGCATTCTGAAATAAACAGGTGGTTGATCATGAACTTGCACTTGCGCGATTCTTTTAACTTACCAGCTGATATGTCAACAAAAATCCACTTTGCGGAAAAGCATTTTCTCAGGCCGAGTCACGGCTGTGACAAGACTTTCACATCTGGATATTAGATAGACCCCTCAATAAACCAGAACTCACTCAATGCGCAAATGACAGACAGTGTTTTCAAAAAGATCGCGATCGTAAACCGACTGTCTTTGTTAATTTTCTGGAAGTGTATATCTGCCTTATTATTATCTGGTACCAAACGGTTCGCATGTGGTAGGCAGATACTTGTACTTCTGTTGGTTGTTATTCGGACGCATGATCACGCATCACATCATAACGAAACAGCAACCTAACATGTTGTCATTTCCTACAATGTCATCATGGCGCGCACAGCCCTTTCATACCACAAAGCAAATAAAAGTTACAATAGTAATTACTGTTGCAAACTGCGGACCATCATACCTAGGGTTGAGATTCATACAGTTTTTGAGCAATATGATATTATGATATGAAATGAAATATGACGTATGCAATCATGATGTCAAATGACGTCGCCCATTGGCACAGTATGGGAGACCCCCGTATGATCATGAAATAATGTATGATTTCAACCCTAATTATAACTACGCATCCGATCACCAAAACCAAATGATTCTAGCATCTCTCCAGCTGTGATATGTGAAGTCACGAGAAGTAACTATTATTTTGTATTCACATGTTGTAGTTGGCAACTATGTACACATTATCACTATGGTATCTGCTTGCGTTGTATGATCAGTTGATACGGATTAAAGGTACCGACCGGAAATACTATTTCGTATTACACACATCGCACTCGACAACCGACGTTGCTTCCGGTCCAAGAGCAGCCCGCCCGGTGGTGCAACCGCGTAAGCGCAGTTCGTTTTAACAGACCACGCCCGAAGCATATATACTGTACACGTAAATATTTGTACATAACAGTTATGCATGGAATTGGAAATTTGCTCGATGCGCTCTTCCCGCACACATACAGCCTGTTTAACTGTCGTTTAACTTTGATGAGCTGTCGGTATCGGGCAGCCGCTGAAAATTGCAGTAATGACTTGTAGCCATGCGGATTTTGCTTGAAACAGACTGGATGGATGGGGACGGCGATGGACTGCTTCACAACGGGCACGCTCTCGATGCTCTGGATGTGGACCTTAGTGTGCCTTTTGGAGGAACCGGACATTTCATCCCGCCGTTAATAGCTTTCGGCCACGTTTATCACAGCTCCTTCTGCGATTGTATGCCGCGATCTGGACACAGCATCGATGAGGGACTGACCAAGGCGACTGCACGGCCAGTGGTGGTGCTGTTGCGTTTGCAACCCGAGAAACCATGGAATGCTGTCCGCGTACTGGTTCTGTCTAGTGCTCGCGTTCCGACACGTGCGTAAGCTGACTGGATAGCCTGGCTACTCCTATGGGCGAAAAGGGACTGCCTGCTGCGGAAGTGGTGCTGGTGATTGCTGATTGGGGTTTGCGTGTTACCTCTCCCAGCTGTGTTAATGCCTTCAACGAAAGTTCTCGTTGCCTTGGGAGGACCACTGGGCAGAAAGTCGTTAATGTCACCTTGAAACGATCCTATCAAGATTACCAACAATTCATAACTGTACATCCCGAAGCCCGGCGCATTACTCAGGACATCACTGGAGGTCATTTCGGGCCATGTTGACCAGTGGGCTGGGTAACCTGAGTGCCAGGGACATGGTATGCCTGCAATAATGGATTACTGCTCCACCGCTGACGATTGTGACGATATCTGTGCGAAACACCGCGGTTAGGAAAAACACACCAGAATCTGATATTCTTTTCATCCTCGCTGTCCCAAATTCATTCTTCTCCGCAGATTTTGTTCTTTTTCGTGCTAGTCTATAGTTAATTCTTGTGTATCGGGCAGTCTAGTTTGTTCCACAATATATATTCCAGTTGTTTTTTTATTCTAACAGGAAATTATATTCCGCTTGTTTAATTGTTTAATCGCGAATTTCATACGAAAATAACAATAAAATAACAATTAAAAATCGAGTAAAGGATTTTGTGCTTAGTTGCACGACATCGAAGCCACTAAACCATTAAACCCCATTCGACATTATGTGCATCTGCAGACATCGTCTTTTCTTTGTAAACTCGTTGTTCTCCAGTTTATCTAAGCAAACTACCAATCTCTGTTAACAAGAATTCAGCAGCTGTATACCACATTTCTGCAATATTCGCCTGCACATGGGACCAAACAGCAACGATTACTCAGATTTGGTATTCCCCTTTGTATCCATTTTAAACTTACCCGCATATTTCTTAATGCCGCACAAAACAATGCGCTGTGGCCACAGCACAGTTCACCTCAGTCCACGGAGAATACGGGTGTGACCTAGAGCGCGAGACGATTATCTACCGTGCTTATCTGTGTGATTCGCTCTGTTATCAGAGCGAGAGTCAGCGACTCACAGATCAGCACGATAGATAGGAGTCCACAGCGACCAGACAGGCAGGGAATATGCGTGCTAGCCAGGCTAAGCCAGCAACAGCATTCTCACAAGACTCCAAGAGTGCGCACGTCCACAGCGAACAAATGCGGATATCATGACAAAATTGCAAACAGCATGGGCATCAGTGGCAATGGGCACGTTCTTATATAAAAGAAAAGCGATCAGAAATCCGTGGACGAGCCTCCATTTGCGCATCTCCAGACCCCAGCAACCATAGTCCAACAATTTACATGGTTATTTCCTCATTTTCTGTGATTCAGGGATTTTGCAATTCTGACTTTGTACTTGCAGCTTTTATTATCACGTTGTTTGTGAACTGTCCATCTTCCTGTGAAGATATCCTGACCGTTTCCAGACTGATCATGGCAGAACGAGATATTGCGGTTTGGAGAGGGTTTGTGTAAGATGCAGAATGCTGGGATCATCTGCGACGTGTTCCTGAAAGGTCTGGGGTACAACGCTGCGGAGATTCCAGACCATCGTGGGGTTTTGACAACCCGCAGCCCATTCTTCAGCGCGATGTTCGGAAACGAAGTATCCCGTCAGGAGCATGTAACACTCGCTGAAATTTCCAGTGCAACTGTGTAGTTTAACTATTCTGCATCCACTTTTTCTACTGTAGGCGCATGTAGAATCCAGACTTGTACGTTAGTGGAGATGTTGCATGAATGACACCTTGAAGTTTTATCCAAACGAGATTGGTGATAGGTCCTAAAACGGCTATTATACTATCGTTGTAACTTTGTGTGCATAGGTTAGTGCTCTGGGCATACACGTCTGAGGTATGCGTCAACGAAGACAACGCGTTGTCCCTGCTGGAAGCTGCTCTCTTTGTCGACTTCCAACCTCGGGCCGACACCTTGTTGCAGCTTCCTGAAACGCCACACCGACTCTGACAACTGTACGCTTGTTTACCGTCTGGCGGAGCGTCATCAGCTCCCTGATCTGGCCGAGAGGGCCAAGACGATGGTACTGCGACATTTCCCGACTGTTGCACAAGCTGGAAACGGACAGTTGATGTGGTTGGTGTGCGGTGGCGCAGTTCGCACGATGTGTTGGATGCTGTGTTCCCTTGGCTCCCCCATGATCCCGCTCGGCTAACACGGATGTAGGTGCAGCTGTTGTCAATCGTTCGTTTCGCTCCCGCGAAGCCCCAGCAACTGCAGGGCTCCGTTGCCGAGTTTATTGGCCATATCGGACAGTATGCCGCTAACCCATCCGATCAAATACAGCCGTCAGTTCGGGCGGCGTTCTCCACAGACAGAGATCCAAGAATGTCATGCCGTAAGAATCTCAAAAGCCAGTCAAGCTTGCGTTCGCAGTGACAGCGTGCTTTGCCGTGCCGACTATGCTGGCCAGTAGCCATTGCTAAGTGAATGTAATGATGCGCAGCATCTGAATGCGTGGTTTTCACCATCATGCGTGCTTATATGTTGCTCTTGCGGGACGTGTATTCGCTATGTGTGTTTTCCTAAATGCAGTCTCAATCCGGCTAAGTCGCTAATGCGTTGCGAGTAAGTTTTTTCTAGAAGGACATAAATACTTGTTCTAGCGAGTTCTATCCAATAAGAGTTATTAACTGCCAGTTATTAACTGTATTTTGACGAATTATCTGTAGGACAAAATCTTGGTTTCCTTGCTCAACTTGAGACCGGAATCGATTCCATGGAGAAAACTTCTTCATCGGCAGCGCCACACTGTGCCGCAACATTGTTGTTTTGTAATCATCGCATCATTTAACGGATCTTTCCATGGTTCCACGGAACCATCCAGCAGGCCAAGCTTCATGGAGTGTGCAAGAAAGGGGACACATCTCCGAAGTCTGCTTATACCCGTCGCGTTATCAGCGTGCTCCAATCGTGTCATGATCCGGGCGACTGGATCGAGGTATACCGCGCTTCGTCCCTGTACAAGTGCTGGACATCGGAGCCAGAATACTGGTTCTGATGTTGTATAACGTACCGTTTCCTCATGTAAGAGAGTCGACTGGATTGTACGCCCCGGCTGTTGTATCATATCAGGGTATCATGATCATGGCGGAAAAGCGACCACCCGCTATGCAAGTGGCGCTGTTGAACAGAGAATGGGACTTTCCTGTTAACTCTTCCGACTATCTGAATGCCCTACGGGGAGTTGTGGAAGTGGCGGTAATCACGTCATGTTGAAGAACGAAGGAGTTTACGTCAACTTTGACACGACCCTATCAATATGACCATGAATAAACGATTGGCAACCACAACCGATAACTCACGACATGACTGCAGTTGATTTCGAGGCCATGTGGAACAGAGCCCTGGGGATCTCTACGCTGAAAGCAAGGCACCCCTGGAAGAACGGATTACTGCTACGGCGTTATCGTGGTGACAAGCAGATCAGCACGAGGGCTGTTGGTGACCTTTTGCCGTCAACTCTCCCGCCAACAATATGGCCACCTCCGTCGAGGGCGCACAGTCCAAATATCACCTTTTACACTGTTTGGCACCGTGCCTGCTCGTGTATCGGTGTTGGGAGCATATACATATACATAGCTGAATACAGTTCAATGCATACGGCATTGTGTACCATGTATTAATTTTACCATGAGCAGCATTGTTCAATTGCCTGTCTTACAGTCTTGATAAACGTTGGCATGAATGGCAGTGAATTTCGGACAATACCCTTTTTTGCTAGAAACTGGTAGTTTTGCGCTCATTATCATTAATTGTCACCTTTGTGATCGGCACTGATCGTTGCCACAAGAATAGTTTTTGGTTGTCATATTACTGTACGCTTGTTTTATAGCTAGCTTAGAAGGCTGTTGTAATGGAAGTTCACAAGAAAGTAAACAAAACAACAATAAAAATCAAGTAAAGGATTTTGTGATTACTTGCACGGTATCGCACTCACTGGTACTCTTTAACAATCCGTAACATAATTCCTTAATTATCAACATCGAAATAACGGAATTTTCACCAGTTTCCCAGACACTGTTTGCGCATTTTGCCGATCTCTGTTAACAACAGATCAACCCGTTTAAACTTTAAACCTCTTAGTTGGACCGATCTGTCTTGGACTAAGAAGAACCTGTTTCTCTCTTAATATCTATGATGTTAATCATGTTATTATCTCTGACCTTACAAACGTTTTTTGTTTTTTGGTATGTTTGTTTTTAGCAGCACTTGTGTGTTCATGTTCACGATCTCTGAGCCTTCATAATTTTGTTTCTGTATCCGCTGTCTGTTGCCTCGAGGGGGCCTTGCCCCGTTGCATAGGACAATAAACTACCATTTATTTATTTATTAAACCACAGTTCTGCAGGATTCACCTGCAAACAGGACAAAACAGCAACGATGATCTTATACTTCCGTTTCGTATCCATTTTGCGTAAACCTACATACTACTTGCCCACGTATTTCCAAGTTCACACGTATTGTACCCGTACATCTCAGTTCACGGAGAATACAGAATCCGCGTCCAGTGCGATTCGCAGATCAGCATGGTAGATAAGAACAAAAGAGTCAGATAAGAACAAAAGAGTCAGGGAGAGCATAAGTGACCAGACAGACAGAGAATAAGTGTGCGGTTTCTTCTAGCTTGGAAGAGGGTTTGTGGAAGATGCAGAATAATGGTCTCCTCTGCGAAGTGTTCCTCAAAGGCAAGGAGCCCGACGCTGCGGAGATTCGAGCCCATCGCGCGGTTTTGGCTGCCCGCAGCCCATTCTTCCACGCGATGTTCTGCTCGGATATGAAAGAGTCCCGTCAGAAGCATGTATCACTCGGATATCCCAAGTGAAACTCTGTATTTGTAAGTACCAACGGACACAACAAGCGTAAATATTCGGTCTTGCGGATTTGTGCGGGGGTGCGTTCGATGTAGGCAGTCCGATCATTAGCTGGTGCCTGCTGATCATTCTACCAGAAATGACTGAACGTTCACCTACCTTTAACAGCTATTCTCTTGCGTGTACAGGTTAATGAAATATGCCTATACGTCCGAGGTGTGCGTCAACGAACACAACGTGGTGTCCCTGCTGGAAGCGGCTCGCTTTGTCGACTTGCAATCTCTGGCCGACACCTGTTGCAAATTCCTGAAACGCCACACCGACTCAGATCAGCCTGATACGCCCGCTTTTTTCAAGAAAGCTGCTCCTTTGACTCCCACGACCAAGGTAGGCGAGCGATGACTACATCGTGACAAGCAGGAAGTGGAAATGCGATTCTGAATATCCACCATAATTGGAATGAACTGGAAGAACTCATAGCGCACAAACTAGCTGAAATGGTTTTTCTTGGTTTTGCAGATGGCTCCTGTGGAACGAATGATTAAAAACCAGCCTCTCCGCACTCAGCCCAAGGAGGCCGAGACTCAGCCGCCAGCACGTCGTCCCAGGAGGCCAAGAGTGTGTCCCGCGGTATCCCATCTAAACAGGACAATCAGCCCCAGACCACATCATCCCAGATAACTATGGGGACTGTGATGTTGGGCACTAATAAAGCATCTATTGCCAAGTTCAAACTGTTGCCTTCCAAGTCGACTCCGAGGATTGTCACCGGGAAACCAGGTGGGGAACTGTTCGCTTATTAATTGTAGTGGTAGTTACTCAGTTGAATGGCCTTCGCAGAAACGCTGCCAAAGGCAAACACCGGCACTCCACGTATCCTTGATTCAAAGCTAGGGTCACCCGGCCCAGGGGGTAACCGTTCTGGCCACAAGGGCGCCTTGGAACCGGCTCGTGCGATGAAGTTTATTCGGGACCCTGTTGGAACGCATGCAACACGCAAGGAACTGGATAAACAGCTGAAATGTGTGACCGAACTGTGCTTCTTTGGACCAAATTGACAATTTGGTCAAAAGAAGCGGAGAAGACGGATGTGCATGGGATAGCTAAAGAACTCAAAGATGCGCATGAGCTTGGCAAGAATCGGCAGGAAGCGCTTAGTAAAGAACTGGATGCTATTATGAACACAGGCAAGCAGCCGAAGGACGGCGTCCATATGACACTTGCGGACCGCGTGAAGAAGAGCTCTGACGGGCAAAGTGTGATAGAGCAGGAGATGACGGAGATTCGTCAGCTCATGATGGAGCTGGGTATTCCCAAGGATGCTTGTAATGTGCATCAGCAAACGCTGTGCATGAAAATACTGAAAAAGAAACTGACCGAGATTGCTAAGTTGTTAAAGAAGGACGTACAACAGGTCGCTATTACAAGGTAACTGCAGATAACCTGCTGTTGTTCACTCTTTCTGGATCTGTATTGACGGGGGCATTCAGTGCCGATAGGTGATCGTGCCAATTGTTTATGTGTCCTTGGTTTTGTAGGGACCAGCTGAAACGGCTGGCGGAATTGGCACGGGAGACGAAGGAGGAGACGCAACGTAACCATAAACATGCTGAGAAGTAGCCGATTGCCATGGTTGCGCTATTGAAGACTAGAGTTTCAGTTCGCCCATGCACATCTTTCTACAAGAAAACTTTAAATTTGATTCGTTCTTTTTCCAGCCTAATAATTTGGATTAGAGATGTCCCCGTTTACGTTTTCTTTGGAATGGCTTGCGGCACTTTATCAGTCGTTTTTACGGAGTGTTCATGATCGTAATTTACATCCGAGAACCCTATGCTCGTTTTCATGAGAATGCTAGCACGTTCCAAGCTGTCGGAAACCGATTATGAAAGTTTTGTGTAATAATTACTTAAACTCGTATGCATTTTCCTGTATCTCATGCGTTGGTTTTGTAGTGCCGATACGGTTTGCAAATTAAAGTTACAATAATAATTGCTATTGCACACTGCGAACCATCTCAACAACACATGTGGCCACCAAAATCAAATGATTCTACATCTCTCGGCAAGTCGTGCTTCCGGTCCACGAGCAGCCCGCCCGGGGCACCGACAGCATAAGCGCAGCTCGTTACAACAGAACATGAACGGCGCAGATACAATGCGCATTAACTAATTGTGCACTACAGCAGTTACACATAGACTTGGTTGTTGCACAGAATCATCAGCAAGTGGCAGTTTTCATGGTGCGCTCTTCTCCAGAATCTGTTCAACCTTATTTGATGAGCTGTTTGCATCTGGCAAACCGCTGGAAATTGCGTTGATGGCTTTTGACTTGCGGGTTTTGTTCGAAACAGAATGGATCATCGCGGGACTGCTTCCCAAGGGGCACGTTGTCGATGCTGTGGGTGTGGATCTTATTGTGCACATTGCAGAAACCAGGCACTTCATCCTGCAACTAAAACATTTCGGCCTCGCTCGTCACAGCTTTTTCAGCGACTAAATGCCGCGATCTGGCCGTCACACCGATGAAGGACTGACCGAAGCGACTGCACGACCAGTGGAGGTGCTGTTGCATCTCTAACTCGAGAAACCATGGAAATGCCATCCTGGTGCGCTTATGGACACTGTTGGCCAGACTAAGTGATCAAGTTGGATTGGTCATTGTCACACTGCCATGCAGGTTGCGCGCACTGAAGGTATCCGTGGAATACCATAGCATTTGATTGCTGACCGCCGAGGAAGAACTGGTTTCGGAATATGTACAGAAAGGCGCATCCTTGTTCGAGAGAATGCATTTTGGTGCTTCCCTTCCGTTGGATAATCAGCTGAATGCGATTCGCACATGTCAACACACATTGCCGTTACCGGGTCATGGGCACCCACGTGCGAGGATTCCCGGTGAGCTGGTGGTCATGGAACTTGTCTGTGGACTTGGCCGCGTCGTTTCTTGCGTCAGTAATACTGGCTCAGTATCGTTGCATCGGGAAGGGTGT
This sequence comes from Paramacrobiotus richtersi, assembly GCA_034698045.1. Lineage (NCBI taxonomy): Eukaryota > Metazoa > Tardigrada > Eutardigrada > Parachela > Macrobiotidae > Paramacrobiotus > Paramacrobiotus richtersi. The sequence goes on along the minus strand of JAQGAU010001556.1, from coordinate 2,751 downwards.
CCTGAACATGTTGTAAGTGATCATACGAGCAATACATATGCGTACTTCCCAAATATTAATGTAGTTTCGCAACAGCAACATTTGTGTAGTTTCCTATATCTGGCCGTTAATGAACTACGAAGACAGTTATTACGGAGTGCACCAAGCCAATATCTTAGCCTAAAGGAATGGTTCAAATAACCCTATCATGGTATTTGACGAATTATTCTTAGGACAAAATACTGGAATCCCTGCTAAAGATCGGCACCGATTCTCTGGAGAGCACCTTTTACCGGCAGCGCCATATCCCTTCGCCATCGTTCCACCGATCTGTGAACCTCTGTAAAATACGCAATATACTAGGGTCCGTGGATACGAGTGCAAGCAGTGGGCACCGTCCTGATGTCGCCCTATACCCGCCGCGTCATCCGGATGTTTCAGCCGTGTTACGTTCCGGCCGATGCGATCGATGTCAACCGCTGTGGTTGTACACTGCAGATCCCGGCTGTCGGGTACTGGTGCTGTCTAATGCACGCGTTCCAGACACATGCGAGAGCCGACTGGATAGCCTGGCTGCTCCTATGGACCATAGGCTATGGTCGAAAACGAACTGCCGGCTGTGGACGGGATGCTGCTGATCGCAGATTGAGGCTTGTGTGTTAGCTCGCCCAGTTGGGTTAATGCCTTTAAGGAAAGTTCTCGTTTCACTGGGAGGAACCACTGGGCAGAAAGTCGTTAATGTCACCTTGAAGCGATCCTATCCAGATTACCGATAGTTCAGAACTGTACATCCCGAAAGCCGGTGATATTACTCAGGACATCACTGGAGGTCATTTCCGTGCCATGTTGAAGTGAAAGAATGGATCACGGTTCCACCGATGTCGGTATCTTTGCGAAACCACCGCGGTTAAGAAAAGCATACCGGAATCTTGACATACTCCCACCCTCGGTCATAAATTCAGTCTTCTCCGCAGATTTTGTTCTTTTTCGCGCTGATTTATAGTTAATTTTTTGTGTATCAGGCAGCCTGGTTTGTTCCACAATATTCCAGTTGTCTTTTCCGTTCTAACAGGAAATTATATTACGCTTGCTTAATTTTTTAGGAAAATAACAACTGAAAATCGAGTAAAGGATTTTGTGCGAAGTTGAACGACATCTATGGAGAGCCGTTTGGGTCACCACTACTTTAATTTATTATATACTTTTCGTCAAATCTTAAACTTGTTTCAGCGCAAAACTGCCAAACATTCACAAACTTTGCAAAATTCCAAACTTTCTTAACTTTTGTATTGTCACATTTCAGACCGTGATGTGTGATCCATTCCATTTGAAATGGAACTCCATTTACGTACTGCCGCTGTATTTACTTTGGAATTGGTAGTAGCTACTTAAGCAAGCTGGAATCCGTAAATTCTGTCAAGTGCAGTACTTCGTAGTACGCTGAGTTTTTTATAAAGGTGTAATACTTTTTGTAAATAGAATCTGGTTCATCAGATGTATCCTTTTTTGTGTCCAAACTGAGGGAGGTGTTTTTCTTTAAAGGTGAAAATCTTCCGCTGACGATGACATGCAAAGTGTACTCGCGTTCTAATTGGTATTCAGATCCACTTCCCAGTACTGTAGATAAATACATCGTGTGGTTACACTGTTGTAACACGGTTGCTCCGTGGTTCTCCTCAACTCGGCCATCTCCGCAGCACAGGACCGCTTCTTCCAGCGCATCAACCGACAAGCCCGCGAAGCGGGGAGCGTCCTCCAGCCCCGAAGTGCCCGAGCTCCCGTTGGACGCTGTCCTGGAGACCCTGACAAGCGTGTGTATCGTTCTGTGGGCCTTTCATGAAGGGCCACAAAAGCCGTTTATACACATGACATTCAACCTGAAAAGCATCGGTCCCGGGAGCAGAAGACCCAGGAATCCCTCGACTGACCGTCTTTTATGGTGTTTGCCCAGCCAGAGTCCCTGTTTGAGCGACGCTTAATGGAGCACAGTTTTTCGCTGGAGACTTCGCGCTTCCTGTGCGAATGATCCCTCAACGGATGGGATATGCATGTGAGTGTGTTTTGTAACTTGTTGTCAGTTTTTGGTTTGTTACTTTCATCTTGACAGTTTGCAGTGGCTGGTAACTTGGCTTGTAATTTATTCCATTTGGCTATTTTCTCAATTTTTCTGCGCGGTTTTATTTTGAGACTCGGTTAATTTTATCGTAATTGATTTTGGTATGAATGTTGTGTCATAGCGCAGAATGACGCCCGGATTATGTAGCTGCTCGTTCCGTGACAGAAATAAATTGAAACATTATTATGTGCTTGCCAGCACGGCGGCTGTGAATGGTTACAACAAAGGAAGCTAATTAAATTTAGAAGTATACCAATAGTTTATTCCCTTCTACTATTAGAGTTATTAAACAATCAGTCTCACTAAGTTGGTTTAATGTTGTGTCTTCTGTTTTTAATTTTTTGAACCACCTTCGTATTTACAACGCTGTAACGATTGTGAGTACTAACAGCAATAAATTTCGAGATATTTGCAGAGACTCGCCTGTTGCAAAATAGTTGGGTTATCCGACTTTGCCTCCAGAATTGAAGATCTTCCACTGGAACCTTCGGATGATGACGATCAGACGAAATCTCTGGATAAAACGTGTGTCGTGGTCTTGCCTCAGCGCGAAAGAATACGAGGAAACAGTGTGACCAGTGTGACGATGTTGTACGTTCCCGCTCACGATGGCGGTCCGTGCTCGTTTGTGTTTTGCGCTGTGCGGTTTGCCATGT
>JAQGAU010001555.1:0-18710 GCA_034698045.1 Paramacrobiotus richtersi | reverse complement strand
ACCCTTGATCGATCCGAGCGCCGGCTAATCGTCACTCAGTGCGCCATTGGCCATTTGCCATACAAGACGCATAAGAACAAAACAGAGACTGCATTTTGCCGCTCTTTTTCCAACCCGATAAGGACACCTTCATGCTGGCACAATTCTGACCGTTTTTTCTGATGGGAAAGATTCCCGTCGTTAGCACGCCAAGGTTCCCATAAAAACTAGACTTGCTTTTATTTCAGTTATCTGTTGATCGGATTTCGAATTTGCATTAGTGCTGTTTTAAAATCGTGAGTACTGGGAACAGCCACAAACGTGATAAGAGAAAATGTTGTTTTCAATCTTCAAGGCCATGAACATTGTAGTTTGGTAATGCGGTTAATGTCCGTAAGCCACGTGGTCGCTCCTGGATTCGGTGCAAGTTCAGGAAGTGTGTTTTGACATCAGACTGCGATATTCAACAGGATATTGCCTCGATCTAGCGCGGCTAAGAACGCAGTGACCGAAGCCGCAAAAACGTTTCATGACTGCGGAAGTTCGTATATCACAGTAAAATGCGAAACTGGTAGTTTGCCCTGCTTTAATCCAACCAAATGACAAAATACGGGATCAATCATTTTGTCGAATCGTCAACACACAATTATAACAAGTAACAAAGAAAGAAAGTGAACATGGAAATGTACAAAAAAAACTGATCTTTATAACTTTGCCTCCCAGTTCCTGCGACCGAACGTTTTCGATATATAAGAACTCGTGTAGAAAAATTCTTTACCGTATCTATTGTCTATAACACTAAATTTCAATTAATATTCGTTTAATAATAAAATTCAGTTATTATTTATTTAATAAACAATAAAATCATGAACGAATGCTCATGCTTAATTATGAACAGTTTCCACCGAAAACATGCAGAAAGCAGGTCAAATCGGTGTTCCGATGTGCGATTTAATGATTTGCCTGGGAAATGGCAACATGGACTCGTTTAACGCGAATCAAACGGCGTTTCAAGGCCGACAGGAAGTGCAAAAGTCCGGAAGGATTTCTCCATATGTGAAAACCTGCAATAAAGTACATTTGGCATGGATAGAAGTGGGATACCTTGAAATTCCATCGTGTAGATGGAATTTCAAGTGTGCTGCCCATCAGCAGCTTGCAGCCTAGACGGTAATCAGCTGATAGGAATTTTTACTGCAGTTTGATGGTTAAGATGCGATAAATACGAAATTAATTTCTAGATATGTAGATATGGGGCCCCGGCATGCCGCCAGCCGTAGGGCAGGACTGGACGTATCCGTAGACAGAAATATATCCACGGAGATGTGATATATATAAGCGGCTGGACCTATCAGCTGTTTTGTTGTTGGCTTTAAAATTCACTTGTTATCTTCATCGGCAAACAGCTGATCGAATTGCCGAATTTCTAACGCAATATATGTCCCAAGCGTGTAGAGGTGTTAAAACACATTTATACGCATGCACTGGAATTCTTCTTTAACTCCTGAGTTTTTGGACGAAGATACGTAAACAGCCAGAAAATAAAATTCAAATAATTATAATTTTCAGTTATGTCAAAAATTAAAATAAATCAACCTACTCTGCGAATAATTTTCGTCGAACAAATCGACGAATATGAACTGACTATGTGACTAAATATAAACTTCTTTTATATCTGTCAGTTTTTTCGACGAAATCCCCATACTGCGTGTAGTCAGAAGAAACTTTTACCCACATGTTTAGCAAGAGAAAATATATGCTGAGGCGCATCATCCATAATAACCTTTTTTATAAAAGATTGATCACATAGAGCCGAAATTTTCCGTAAGTGGACAGGCGTCTACGGTGAGGTAACAGCGATGAGTCATAGGTATCACCACGATAATCCTATAATTAAGATCCGGCAGACGATAGTCCGATTTCAATATACCTGTTCTATAAGGTCAAACTCTTCTCTCTTTTTGTCTGTGCTGGAACAATAGCTGTATTCATAAGTTTTACAATCATAATAAACAGCGCGCCACAAGGAAAGTGATGTCATATGGGCTGTGAGTCATGATGCAAAAAGAATAGCCCCTTATCGATATAGTACACGTAATTAGTAACCTCCGATTCCGAGGTGCTGCTGCAGTGACGTCACATCGCTCTTGCTGGTGACATACTATATATGACGTATAAAGTTGGTTTTTTTGGTTCCAGTTTTGAATAGGAGTAATATATTTCGAGTCAGCACTGTTGTGACACCTTGCCATTAACGCCTGAGGATTTTTCATATCACACACCTATACGGTAGAAACCGATGTAGCTTACGGTCAAATCCTATCGAATCGTCGCACGAATAAAACGATTATGGTCGGCTTAGGGCTATATACGGTTCCGGAAGTACGAGTACATCTTCGTATTTGTACTGCATGTACGTCATTAAATAAAGAAACCACCTGAAGAGTGTGGTTTCACGTGCCGCGCCCCATATGCCTGCCCCAACGCGTGTATACCTAGATTATTTCTTGTTATTTTAGCTGTTAAAGGAAGTATGGGTGGAACTTTAAATATACATATCCAAGCGGTTCGCTTTTTCAGAAGGTTTTTCGGGCGCATATAAGGGAATGACACAGTTCATTCAACTTGAAAACAGGTAAGCTAATATTTGTTACTATGACGTTTAATATGAAGGACGACGACCTCACATCGCTAAATGCCGAATCTTCCTATACCATAACGCAGTTCTGTACACGAAACCACGATATAGAATCTATATCGTGACGAAACGATACCATTGTGGGGCTCCCTGTCGGCAGTAGCATTTGCTACCAAGTACCAATTTTTCTCGTTTTTACGTAGGATTTATTTTGCCTAACAACATCTGGCCGTCTTTCCTTAAATAAGAAATGTATTTTTCTGCTGTCACGACGTACTTAAAACGGTTCAAATAAAACAAATAATTAAATTAGATTTAGGATTCTTATCCGTCGGATTCGACACGGTACCGAACTTGGCGCACTCGTGCGGACCAGTCGCCCCGCGGCCCCGCGACCTTTTTCACATCTTCGAAATGTTGCGTTTAATGGGAGAAATAGAACACTTATCTTTTTTGAATATTTGCATTTTTTATAATGTTACATGTTTATGAGCTAACTGTACCGCTAGCTAACTGTTAGATAGTAAACTCGGATATACATATAGTATGCATCCCTTGATTGCTCGTGATACCCTTGGTATCGCTTGCTCTTTTCCCGTTTGATAACTTTAACACATAACTGCGTCTCCCGGAACTATGCATAACAACATATAAAATATGAAGTAATTAGTGATTTTTGGACTGTGACCTAACTTGTACTGTGTGTATATACAGTACTGGCCCTTCAGAAGCTGACCGGATTGTTTTATGTTATGTCGCTCCATCGAAATTTATTAAATTACTGCTGAGCATGCCCATTGTTTGCGTACTGCTGCACTTACACGAATCACACTGTCATGCTCTTATAACAATTCACCTTAGTACAACACTTTTTAACCAAGAAAAAAGGTTGTCTCTTTAATACTACCGTACACTTTCCGCAAGTTAATTAGGATCAGGTTACATACACCGTTTACCAATATGGGACAGGAGACGCGCAAACTGAAAAACCCGACGGTAAATGGGAAACGGCCCATCTTTCCGGTTCGTGCTGACGGTATTCCGCTGGTCACGAACCGTTTACTTTGCTAGATTAATCCTCACCAAGGAAGATGTGTATGACGTATCCGCCAACGTCATAAACGCAGTAATTTTTACGCCTTGTTCTAGTTTCTGGCGCAAATTATATCTTATATAAAAGTCAGGTATCAACATCGCAGCAGGTATTCTGTCGCAAAACGTACACGTAACCTGTTTCGTGCCTGGACCCTAGCTGGTGTTAATGGGAACTCAATAAACCGTTTCGTTTTTGTCGTCGTCTGGATCAGTTAAAAACCTGGCTGGATCCGGCCATTTTCGCATCCTGGATGATAATTGTCCGTCAGATGAGCCGTGCACATTAATTATGAGCACTTTAGTTATCCTGTGAATGCCCTATACATCATAGAATCCGATTTGATGCGTGTAAATTTTTTACACCGATCGATCTTTTCAGCGCTAACTAGCTCAATATAAGTTTCGCTAGTGGCAACCAACGCGTGCTGATTTGATACCTGTATGAGCAATTACCATTGACCAAAGTGCCGTTGAACATTATCCGCAACATTTCTCTTTTTATACCGGTTTATTCCTGTTTCTCACTGATTCCTATGAGGTCATGGCCAGAGACTGATTACTCGACACTTTACCGGGATTTAACCAAAGTTATTCGTTATACAACAGACTTCAGGAGTAATCATGGAAGTGAGTCGCACTGGAATTATTTCATCGTTTTCATTGTTGTGTCTGGTGATCGGATGCTCTGCAAGGTGTTCTTCTTTTATTATCCCGTAAGTTGTTGTTCAGTTCCTTAATCTTCAATTACAACCGACCGAAGACTTTACCTGCGTACTAAATTGTCATAATTCAAGCATACTGGAAAAAGGCATTCGCTTTAGATATGTTCTTGCATCGATTCTATTTGCACGAGTGTCAACAAAACTTGCAATTGTAGACATCTTTGTGCTCCATGGTCATTACCTGCGAAAAAGGGGAATCTGGCCGAAAGCTACTTACTCTTACGCTCCGTGTTAAAGGATCTTAGTGACGCTGGCAACACCAAAGCCGAGTAAGAAACTTTAAGAATTGTGTAATCTGTGCTAAATGGTACTTAATGCACTTGCCTGATAAAGGTCACACTTTGCTTATCTAACCTACAATGTGAGCTGCTTAACGCAGTAATTTTGACCACAAAAGTTACGATGCGCTTTCCGCAGTTGATTTAGGTGCATGTTTCAATAAGTTTTGTCTTATAGACCGTTTTCTCCGGATTGGGGACTAGGAAGGTCGCAATCAGGTTCCAGAGTCGGCGCTGGACTGGTGGCTCTGGACGAGTCAAATTCGCATTTGTGTAAGCCATAACATAATACATCGCGTCTTCACAGACTGTACCGTAATGAAAATTTGTGCCACAATACCGGGACAATATATGCTGCCGTAGCTTGCGTAAATTTATGTTTTGAATAGCAAAACTCTGCTTGCATATCTATTTAAAAATATGCGACAAAGGTATTTAATTATGCCATTTGTATCGGCTTATATTTCCATAGATGCAATGATAAATTTCTGATTGAATGTTTTATCTGGAGGTTGATAATGGGAGGAGCCACGTGATACAGTGCGTGTTAGGAAGAACAAACGGAAGAGAACTACTTTACCTTGGATTCCTTGAATCATTTAAAAATGATACCGATATTATCCTAAATAAATACTTTTTAGACAGATCTACGACGAAAGACCTACCTTCTACATATTACATTGTACACTTAAAGTTTCGGCTAGTTTAGTAAACTGGAAATTTCCGTATTTCAGCTCCAGGGCGAAAAAAGCGGATATTACTTAGTTATAACACACAAGGATCAAACGTCAGGAGGGCGGAAAGAAAGCAAGAAGCGCATACAACATCCTGATCCTGGATGCGGGAGGTTACGACTTAACCGCTTCGAGGTGACGCACGCTGCTGGACGGCAATCTGCGACCGCATTTTTTTTTGTATTTGAGTTAGTAATGAGTACGCCATCTTTTTGTTCGTTGTTAACTGTAAGCTGTACAAACGGAGCATTCATATGTGATAAATTATTATGTACTCTTGCAGTTTGCTTGTGTTATGTTGTTGGCACAAGATCGACTACTCTACCGCTATGTGGATAATTGAGTAATAAAGACATAAGGTCGCTTCGGAATTAAGAGGCAGATTCAGTAATTAATATTAGGAAATCTGATCGTGTTTAATTTGCGTCATACGCGTTTCCGGTAGTTTCTTACTTTCCTGATGAACTTCCTTGTTTGTCCACTGCATCAAGCCTATTTATGGATGTGTGTATTAAAACAAAAAATCGGAAAAGTCTGGAAAAAAGTGAATCAGGTTACGGTCGCATATAAATAAAGTAAGGTACGCGCATACAGTTGCAGTGCGTGATTACCAGTGCGCATACAAAAATTTACTTGTAAAGAAACCGATAAATTTGCGCACTTATAAACAGCGATCGAACCACTGCATTTTCTACAAATATTCACCGCGAAATTGCAACGGAAGTACTGCCAAACGCTTCGAAACTGCAAAGCCAGCTAAGCGAAAAGCTGTTACATACAAAAAGTATTAATCTGATTTCACCTGCAATATGTTTCCGTTGAAATATTTTGGCTATGATTAGCGGAAAACGAACGTCGCTTCGTAGCGCAAAATGTCATCTTCATATATGTATGTATAATTATAAAATCAAGTCAAATAAGTCCGCTGTTCCGGTCGGAGAAGAAATTGAAGTCCTTATCCTTCCTGAAGTGGCAGACAGCTGTTGTGGATGTGCCAGATTTAGTTTCATAACGCCACAACAATTTTATATCATATTCTTGGCATGATTAATGCACACCAAACGAACCGTTTTCTGTTCTAGCCAATTGATCATCAATGCATAAATGTCCGTGTAGGCTGAAATTAATGGGATATATTCGGTGTGACTGACCTAAAAAACCGAAAAAAGGATAGTAATATAGAACATAAAATAATTTTAGAAACATAATTATCCAGTTTTTTACAATACATCATTCATTTAAAACGCCTAAATAATGATTTTCAAGATGCTTTTATAGGTGCAAGCCTCATATATACAATACGAAAATACTATAATATATTAATATTGTAACGATATATCATAAATTATATAAAATTATATATTATAGTAATATTGTATTAAATGATCATATCATTAAATGTGTATTAATGTTTTATATTATTTTATTATTGTAATGCTATGATTAGTAAATACAGCCTACATTTTTAAAGCTGAATCCTAGTTCATAAAGTGCAGTGGATTTTATCCATTCAGTCGCTGTTGTAAATCTAAATGCACAGAATGTCAAAAATCGGCATTTCCAGCACTTTACCATAGTTTATTTTCTTTTTCATGCACTTGACTTTGACTTGCATACTTCTTTCCCGACACTAATTGCTATCACTTAGTCAAAGTGAAAAATACAACCACCATTTTCTCCATAGACATGATATATTAAGCTGTTTACACAAGGACCACAAAATGCTCTCTGACCGCGGGTCATGGCGAAAAAAAACGTCTTCATACAACGCTAATGTATATGATATGGCAAAGTATTGGCAATATTAATTTCCCCGCCAGTGCACATGTACATATGTCATATCGTTGAGTGATGACACTTATTGAGGAATTTCTCTCTTTCCGGCCCTTTTCCGTTTATTAATAGCCACTTGCCCGCGCGAAACAACTAAACTGTTCAACACCGCAAGTGTTGGCCGAATATGATTGGAGATTTGTATAAACAAATATGAGCCGGGATTTTTCGGTGCATATCGTGATGCCCGTGTCTTAATGAGCGTATATGTAATAGATCTGGGGGAATGTAAATTTGTGTGGTACAGCTGTAATTGAAGCGTGTCAACTGAACGCATTTTTTTATAGTATGTTTAATATGATAAAACCAAGTTTTATGCGAACGTCGGTGGGAATATACTGCGTTGGGAATTATTAATGATATGTGGTTTTGGTGTAAGCCGACAACTTAATCCTTTACCTTTCGAACCTAAATTGTCAGTATTTACTTATGTTGGTTGCGAATGCGTTATGTCGTGGATCAGATGGTTTAATTGTTTTTTCTACTTGTGGTGTATTATCAAAGGGCATACAGGTACGAAAAAGTAGAGATACCATTTTTATATGAATAACAATCTTATCTGCGCTAACGCGGTTACAATTTCGCATATTGTTATCGTTTTCATTTAGTCAACTGATTTCTTTTTAAACCGGAAGCAAACTAATTATGCAGCAGAAACTGTACGATTTTTTGCATTCAAGCGTAAAGTTTTTGAATCCTTGCACTCAGAATATTATATAGAAAAATTTTACACATAATGTAACATTACCTTTAATTTTGAATTTTAATCAAATTGTAGAATTTATCTACATTACAAGATAGTTATTCATGTAATTTTATAATATTTTTTTATGTTTGTATTTTTTTATATAGGAAAATTTTACACATAATGTAACTTTATTTTCAATTTTCAATTTTAAATCAAATTGTAGCAATTATTTAGATTACAAGATAGTTATTCATGTGATTATATAATATATTTTTTTATGTTTTATTGTGATCGTCAGCAGATTACGACGGTGTGTTTTATCCTGTACAAGAAATAGATAAAGGCAGTATAATTAATATACTTGTTGGTTGATCCGTGAACATCTACAGTGTCAGCTTCCGATGCCCAACATGATCTCATCCGAGAGTTATTCCTCAACCGGAACTACGATCACCACATCCGACCCGTGAATGACTACAGCGAAAAAGTCACCGTGTACTTCAACTTAACCCTGAACATTCTCGTCTTCGTGGTAGGTGCTGAACAATGCCTGTCAACAGCTGGCCATGGATATCAAATTTTTAATGACTTATGAAAGCTTACAGTAAACTTTTGCAACCGACGGCACTTTCAAGATAGAGTACAAAACTACGTACAAAACTACTACCAAACTACGTACAAAAGTACGTTTGAACTCTATCTTGGCACTTTCTTTCCGATAATCCTACAGGCGTTAAGAACATGGATTTAAGATGCAAACTATTACCATAATCTAGTTCTAGTTCCTATTACGGAACTCCGTCCCGTGACCACGAAATCTGCCGAACCAAATAAGCTCCGCTCAAACAAATTACTGAATCGGATAGAGCATGGGCTAAAACGGTTGCACATGATGTTTGATTTCAAAAGAAATTCACAGGCAGCCAGGAGCACTTAAAAAAAGCATTTTCGTGCACCGGTCATGCTATATGTAGTACAATCAGTTATTACTTATTAAAAACGCCGCAAACGTTAATAACCGTTGCTATGATCCTATTTCCACAATGGTAAATAAAAACTCTCTAAGAATTTATTGAGCCGGTACAACATATCGTACGGTAAGCACGATCTATGACTATGAAATTTTCAGCGCCAAATCCATAAACGAATTTCTGACAGGGTGTCTCAGCAAAATGACGATTTGATGAGCTAAACGAAAGTTGAGGACTTATTTTTATTTGAGAAAACGTTTGAAATCAGGAACCAGTAGTTCTACCACGATCAAGGGCTGAGTTTGCCGTCATTCCAGCTTTTGTCCCAACACTCTTCGCCGAAGATTCTTCGGGGAGTATAAACTTAACATAAACTCATAACCGGCATGGACATGAATCCGAACGGATAGTGCGGGTGACATACATACTAGAACCAGGGACATACATACTTTAATACGTATGTATGTCTTAAACGAGATGTCTGCCGTATGTACGTATGTCAGAAGATTAAATTTTTAACAAAATACTGTGAGCTGCAAAATGTTGTAAAACGTAAGTCACTATCCGGTGAACAATAATATCGCTGCCCCATTTCTATCCTTTATTGTTTTCGTATGGTTTCGTCAAGCAGTTAAGAATAAGCCAGTAGCTGCTAAAGATCGAATGATAGACTCTATCTGTACGGATGTAAAAATGGGTTAGAACTCTGTTTTATAAACCAGGCAGAAAATCGGACATCGCTGTAGAATCTTCGAACAGACCGCCGGTACCCCATCGCTCCGAAAGCACTGGGTGCTAGCGTTCAGTTGAAATATTTAAATTTAGGAGATCACATGACTGCATGACCAGGAGAGCCACTAGTCGACCATTGGATTACGACAACGATCCAACGGCTATCAATGTAGAAAAGCAAATTTGTGACCTTTTGGTCCGAGATCTTGACTACGTTTTCCCGCCCTGAAAAGACTGCTTGCAAAAGAATGTGCATACTTCTTGAAGTATCCGAGGTTACACTGATAGGTCTAACCTGGAGCAAAACGAAAGAACAGTAACACGGTAAGACAAGTTGTAATAGGAACGAAGTAGCTGTTCCGATACCGAAAGTGTGACCAGAAACAAAAGCAAATTATGCGATAAATAAAAAAGGATATTCTCCTAAGGTACCGAGCGCTTGATCCAAAGCAAATTAAAATGAAATAATTGCGAAAATGGAATAATTTGCGTAATTACCGGCCTTCTGACCCGAATCACGACGAAACAAAATCAGCAAAGTTTATACCGGCAGGATGCCCGTGTTTTGGTAATTCTCATGTAAGCAGAACTGAGCACCGGATAATATTCCGATTGCAAGTCCCCTCACAAAAGGTTGGAAAGTAAGGAGTCGTCAAAAATAGACAGTGTGACCGGTGCAACTGACTGGACGGCAGAGCTGCCCGGAGGACATATTTGCTCGTGAACCAGCGAATCCGTCCGCAGGGCGGGAGTTCCGTTCGGCGTAAATTTTGCCAAACTATAAAATGTTTCCACCATGCAAAGACCCGCCCGATCTAAGCACTAAAGGTCGTCCTGGCATTTTTGCCGGTTCGAATGAGTCCAAATGAGATTTAGAGCACTGAAGGCCGAATTTTTCGGGTGGGAAAGATTTTCACAGGACGAAGTGTGTTCTCCCGGACGCTTTTGCTAGCAGTACGATTTTGCCAGCCACAGGCGTATAAAAAAACCTAACAAAAACGCTTTTTGCTAATGCTGGCCCAAAAAGTAAGAAAACCTCATCACAAAATTTACTATGATTACCGACCAAGGCTCTAGCAGTCGATCGGAATTGGAGAAATAAATAGCGAAGATGATCCAATCAAAAGTGCTGAAAAGGTAATGCGATGCCGAATGAAGCGTTCGCAATGACGGATCAGACTAACAGTTTGCTTTAATTTAAAGCAGAGCTGAGTAGTATGATTTTTCGAATCGATTCTGATTAACGATCTCAAGAAACCCTGAGGCGGGATGCTCTAACGAACAGGCTGCTCTAACTATACAGTAGTTGAAGTATTTAACACGGAGGAAACCGTAAATGCTACGCGCTGTAAAAAATCACCCCTGCGTATGCAATGTACTGTTTTTGATTTCAACCTGTTCACTGAATTGACGCACCTCTCAGAAGCAGAGAAATCTGTTCCGTAAGGCGGAAGTCGAAGTTACAAGTAAACTCTCGAATGTAGGTAAAGCGTGTAGAATGTACGTTACTCCCAAAAACGAAGTGAAAAGTCTGCATTGTCTGGCTTGAAAAGGTCTGCACAGCGAAGGCTTGAGTAGTGAGGACATGTCGGTAACAAGGCCTCAAGCATATTTTCGTATATGCACATACTCTGCGCTACCACAGGAAACCGGCTTCAAATGAATCAATCAAAATGACCGCTACAAACCCGTGGGTTCCCGGTTATGACTTTCGGGCCTTTGAGTTTTCGACTACACTTTGACGAACACTAATAATAACCAACGGAAACAGGTATATAACGGACTCAGCTTCATTAGGTACTTTAAATTGAGAAACTGAAGATCGGATTACGATCTGAATACAGATCCAAGAAACCCTGAGGCGGCAGCCGAAGGTGTTTCTTGTATTATATATCTCAGCATTTTCATGTTGAATAGTATATTTTATTCTGGTGTGTGTGCTAAACTTTAATGACAGGGTGAATTATAACAGTGCTGGATTACTACAGCAGTTATACAGTATTCGTATATGTTGCAGAGTGACATGGATCAAGTTATGAAAACCAACGGTTATCTGGACCTTGTAAGTTAACACAAGTGTTTTTGTCCGTATTCCCGGATACATTGACTGACAATGAGTCTTCCTAGTTGAAAAGTTTCATGTTTTCACAAGAACTTGTGCTAGGTACTTCTCGCTAGATAAGCTTTTCTCTTCACCTTACGGAGTACGTCTCGCCTCAAAAGAAGCTTTTGAGTACTTACCTCGACTGTAACGTTATAAACATTAAGTTTAAAGTAGACGGCTGTCATTACAATGGTGATCGACTGGATTACATATATTTAACATTGCAGAATTGGGAAGATAATCGGTTAAGGTGGAATCCACAGGAATTTGGTGATATCACAATCCTGCGACTTCCTGTGGATAAAGTTTGGCAACCGGACATTGCTTTAACAAATACGTAAGCGATGCATCTAATTGTAAGATGCATATGTACCGAATCAGCTCGCACACAACGTTAAAAATATACCTTTGTAAAGTACGTCAACGTGTATTGTAACCATGTAACTTGATACTCGGAACGCAACAGGTTGCTTTCTTTCTTTTATTCATGTGCAAAACATGCATATACGTTTACAAGGATTTTTTAAATTCCATTCGCTTCAACACTCGCTCTATGCGTAATATAAGATTCGAATTACGTATACAGAGTAAATGCAGAAATACATTGATTTATTTACAATGCGCAAGGCTCTAACATTACATACACTGACATTTTAATCTTTACAGAGTGGATGGTCATTTTTTCCCGAACTACAAGTCGAACGCTCTCATTTCGGCGAACGGCACCGTCCAGTGGTATGTGTGGACTTTTAAACACCAAAGTTAAACCACAAACGATTTCGTATAACGTAGCGTTATTTTAAAGTATCATGCAGTTCTTAATTTCCATGATCGTTAGAATGATGAAATGGCAGAGGCGTTCTAGCGACATTTCATACATTCTCGCAATTTCTTTATCTAGGGTCCCACCATTTATTTTCAAAAGTGGATGCGATACCAATCCACATTACTTTCCATTTGATGTAAGCATAAAAAGTTGACGTATATGCTTTTCGTAGACGTTGATCACTCGTATTGTTTTGGTTGGTAATGTATTCAGCTTTTTAATGTAACAGATCCAGCTAATCTTGAGAAAAGAGGAACATATGACAACTAAAAAATTCAGCAGCTGTAGAACTGCGATAACCGAACTTACAATATAACTAACTGTAGGTATATTTTTGCCAAAGTTATTAACCGTATAAACGTTACTAACAAGTGCATTACTGACATATATCTATACATACAGTACACCAGTTCCTTTTAGCAACAGTTATGCAATATGGTGTTCCGCTCGCTGACCTACAACGCCAACGAAGTAGACTTTGAAACCGAGAAGCAAATGATCCTGAAAGACTACGGCGAACAGCCCAGCGGGAGTTGGGATGTAGTGAAGGTCCCGTTGAAAAAGCAGTACCGTCTAGAAACCCGCACATCCGGTACCGTCCCCATTGTCACCGTCCAGTTGGACCTGTTGGTGGCACGCAAATCCCAGTTTTATGTCATGACCTTTCTCATACCCTGCGTCTGCATCGCTCTGCTGACCATCTTCATCTTCTACCTGCCCATTGCATCGGGAGAAAAGCTGTGTATCTCCATATCGATCCTCTTCTCCATTGTCGTGTTCCTGTTGATCTTGATTGAAATTTTACCACCGTCGGATTCGTTGCCGCTGATGACCAAGTTCCTTGTGTTTACGTTTGTCTGCAATATGATTTCGGCATTCTTCACCACAATCTCGGTCAACTGGACGTTTCGGAGTAAGAAAACCCACGTGATGCCGCAGTGGATTAAGACGGTGTTTTTGGGTAAACTACCGAAATACATTCGCATGGAACGACCGCAGAAACCCATCAAGAAGAAGCTCTTTGAGAAGCCGGGAACAACATTCACGCAAGCTGCCATTCCTACTACTAACAAGAAAGGTCGGACAGTGCACTTTTCTACAGCAAAACAGTCAACGGAGAGGTTAACCGGCAGCAGTAATGGCCTCATGTCGATACAGCCGACCAATCACAAAATGTGCTACGAAAACACAGCATATTACGCTGCGGTGCATAGTGAGCGCAATGCTATTCTACAGGAACTACAGGAGCTAGGGACCTTTTTCGCTCAGTTTCCTGGATACTTTAACGCGCTGGATAATGTGGCATATGTTGCAAAAAACTTGGAGAATCAAGATGCTGAAAACGATGTAAGCTAGAGTCTTAAAAGTAAAATGAAATGATTTTAACTAGATGACCTTTATAGCAAGAGATCTTATTCTCAAGGCAATTTTGTACCAACATTATTGCTGATATACATCTATAATGTTAGCGAATCTCATAAAGATCAGTAGACTTCGTGAAACCGTTTACAGAAGGTAATCGTAATGGTTTTCCACTTCATTACATTACCTACTTTCCAATCGGTGCTGTTTGTGTGTTTCTATGATAATGACAATGGTTTTTGCATTCCCCGTTGTGAGCGTAGCTTATGGTTATTTATTATCTTTACAGATTGTGGATGATTGGAAATTTGCAGCACTGGTAATCGATCGGGTACTGCTGTACATATTCGTGATTGTAAATGTTTGCGGAACGTTAAGTATCCTTTTGGCTTCACCTCACTTGTTTATTCCAATAATTCCACTGAAGTAACTCTCAACCATATTTGGTGCAGGAAATACTTTATTACTATTCGGAGTCGAATCATTCATATAATAATATCAATCGTCCGTACGGCGCACTTGTTGTGCAGGTCTCTTACTAAACAACATCCTAAATTTGCTGGGCTCACTGTGGTGAAAAGTGTCTTCTTATTTGAGCGGACTGTTCTAACTTCTAACACTAAATACCAGCACTGTATGTATGGGTTCGTTTGCAGTCGATGGCCATGCATGGTGCCTAAATGAAGCTCCTGTTTGTTTCTCGAACCAAAAATGCAGAACATCGGAACTAGGGACCTTTATGTGTTCAGGTGGTGCATCGTTTCAGTGCTAGTGCGACTACGGTCAATACCGGTTAAAGAAAAAGGGAGTATGTAGAAACTATTAGTTTCGTTTTCTTAAATTTCAGAACAGCCAGATGAAAGTGCACACAGTTAATAATTTTCAAACACAAGTAATCCCTTACACGTGCAATAGACTAGTGCCGATTCCGAAATGGAGCACGCCGCACAAGAACAATATACATATTAAAGGCCGACAACGGGAGGCACTTCAATTTCCAGCAGCCTGCATGGTAATTTATTCAAATATCCACAAGAAGACGATGGATACGAGTCACCATTACCACAATACATTTAACTGTTGCGTTTTTAAATGTAAAGGTTTCGTCATCGGTAGGTGCAGCCACCATGATAAGCGTACTTCGTTCTTGCCAAGTTTTTTTAGTCGTTGACCACTCAGGCAGATGGCCGTCCACGGTGAACTGGCCGGTCGCGCTGTTAACAGCCAACAGCGAAGCGTTTCTTATAGAATGAATCATTGGACCCCGGTGTCTTCGTCGACATGAGCACTGAGCAGAAAGCTGGGGGCCTGCAGCTACGGTCAACATATACTGTACATCGTCCGTGTGCTACGGTAATATCGTCATACTGTTCGACAAGCTTTGGGGAACATTGTTTTCGTCGGTGTTAGTCGCCAGCAGAATGGGTTCCGTAGGAAAACCAGTACCGTCGGGTGCAGTTCTTTGAGCGATAAGAACATATAGTGAGCCGAAGGCTAAGCACAACATGTAAGGGATTCTGTCAGGTTAACGGCTGGTTTCTTGTCTCTTGAATGGGTTTAGCGTACTAGGATCCGCATAAATCGTCATGGATTGCTGCACGACATCATCATTAACATATCATCATGATGCCCATTAACATGGCTATTATAGTCTTGTACTGAGTGATATGATCATGACATTGTTCCGGTTTGCTCTTGATGCACTTATGATGATTCAGTTATGGAAAGGTCAGAGTTCAGAGGATCAATCGACAAAGTCCCAGAACGTGTGCATTCCGAAAGAGTTTTGAAAGTTGTTACTCCGAATCCATCTGGACGGCGTAGATGTTTGTTTAGAAATCTCAGGCTCAAGGTAAACAGTATTCGAGACTACAGAGATCCGCGGGGAATATTTGCACGTTAGTACCGACACAGGACTATAGTTATACATACCGCCGATTCCGATACAAGTACCCAGAGAAATTTTCCGATATGGTATGCCAATGTCTTACTTGTTAGATACTAGAAAAGTGCACTCGCTCGTAGCGGGAACTGGGTGACCGAAGCGAAGACGATTACGCGCACGATTTAATAATTTAATCGACCGAAGCGAAGCGAAGGTCCTCTATACTCAGCTCCAGTGGACCTTAATGTCTGTCCGTCATTCCGTCGGTCGGTCACTATTATTATTTATTTTTGATATTTATCAAAATCACCAAATAATAATTTTAGCATGAGTCACCAAATTACCACAAATATGACCCAGATAAAAAACTCTAGAATGGCTTCATTTCTTTTTCGAACTTACTATCATTCTTATTTGGAGTAATAATAATTTAATTTAATAAATTTGTAATTTTATTTAAAAAAATATCAAATAAATTAAGTAAATAAATACTGAAAATAAATAATAATAGTGACCGACTGACGGAATGACACACAGACATTGGGATCCACTTGAGCTGAATATAGAGGACCTTCGCTTCGCTTCGGTCGATTAAATGTGGTTAGCAACATTTCGGTCACCAGTAGCAGCTGTTTGTGTTATCTGTGGTCCGTGGATCGAGTTGAGCATGATTACCAGAAACGTGGTGGTTTGACCGATGGACGCGCTGGACGTTTAACCCTCCAGCAGTGCAACACTAGAGGTCACAGCGAACGAATTGGCTAGACTGCAGCACACCCCTCTTCACTTTTGAGACTTTGGCTGGAATAAACTTCTCACCGATGAAAGAACGGCACAGATGTCACGAAGCATAACACCTGCACGCAGATTTGATCATGAGCCACCTGCACCGGGACTGCGTGAAATTTTCGGGGAGTACACCAACGAAACGTGTCCTAAGAATAAAATCAGCAGAATTCTCCAAAATTTGAAAAGCATCTTTGTAAAATCGGTTTCAGTAAAAAACGTATATCAGTTTACATATACTTAACGCTTTTCCAACTTTGCAGATACTGTACCATTTTCTAATAATGTTATTGATTATAGGTTATATTTTTGGCATTGATCGTATGAGCTGCACTTTAAATCATAATTATGGCGAATGCACATATACTGTCGGTAACGACGTCCACATTTAATCTGACACTTGCAAGCAAACCATTTGCGGTAGTCTGGCCATTTTCATACATATATGGTTCACAAACTGCGAAATTATGAGACGCATCTACGGAATCTGCGTTTTAACGTCTGTCTCTACTGCATGGTGAAGGATTTAAGGTTTTTTTACGATGTGCATGCCAAAGCTTTTGCTATCCACCATCCAGTGTATTTTATCATTAAGGTTATTAATCGATCTTTCTTAAATAGCACTGCTTACTATTTAGGAATGATCGATGAATAACCTGTCCAAGGAACGACGTTAACGCGTCACATCGCGTAATATTAATGGTAGTGTACTGGTATACAGTTCAGAAGGTCAATGCTTGGCTGGCTTACACTGACGTGCAAATTCTGAAAACCGCAACGATGTTCATCCGTAGGCAGAGGCCATGTACCCACCAGAAATTCTTCCGTTCGGTTACGATTTCGTGTTTTGCGTGAGCAGCTAACAGGAGGAACGTGAAACCAGTCGCGTAGTTTTTCCATTAGTTAAATGAACCCTGTGATTGAGCGGAACAGTCCACAGTTTTTGCCATGTCGTAACGAGTACCATCAAAATTAACGATCGCACCTTTTACACTAACGTTTCCTTACGTATACGCGCCGGTAATGGTTCTGGTCATCCTAGTGCGCCGACGTCAGCAGATATCAGATCATCGTGAGACATGCTGTTTACGGAAACTCTAGTTGTTGAAATACGGCGCTCGAGGCCGCTGAACATAGTTTATTCTGTCCAGATTCGGGGATAGGGTTTCCGGTCTTCATTCATCGTGAGATAGACAACACGGTCTTCCCTTCGGCAACACCCACAACTAGGCACTAATGGTTATGATTCGCTTCTACATCATCTCCGCTTCTATCGTATTTACAGAATAGAAGTATCATAAAATCAAATCAGTTATGCATGTACACCATGCAGTACTAAGTTTGTTGTGCTGTGCTTCTGAGTACTTCAATATTCACGTTAACATGAAAATTTTAGTAATACGCAATCTTTTAAGCTAGCAGATTTTGTATATCCACGAAAGTCCTGTTTAATGGTTTTCGTGTAGTTGACTGGTTGATATGCAGAGGTGTTGATTATAACCCTGACTTGGCAGAAGTGTTAACGATCATTACTGTATGCTAACAAATTATCCAAAACGGTATCACCATACGGAAAACAGTATAATATTCACGCGTTGCGATAGGCAGCGTAGCCGAAAAATTTTTTTTACGGTGCAGCGAAACCATACACCGGGTATGTTGCTGTCAACTGTGCGACACATGCTCGAGCAAGTGCTGTACGTCGGAATGCACTCCGTAAAACTATACCGCTCCAGACCTTCGACCAGTTCATTTACAAGTTAATACGTGCACAAATTATTGTGAATAAAGTTCAGTCGGATTTTGTGCTAAGCGTTGCGTTAACGTCATGAAACATTTTTCGTCTATTATACTGTCGTCCTTTCAGCGAGTTATGGACACATACTGCGCCGAGAAAACGCTTGAGGTTATCCCGTATTGTTCACGCGATCTGACGGGAATACCAATTTAAAAGAACCCACACTCGACGTCATTTTCACCCGGCATACGATATCATCTAGCTCGCGTACGCACATTCTCGGTATACTATGCAGTTTCTTTTTCATCCGGTTGAACTTAACGTTCTCGGACTGTCAAC
>JAQGAU010001554.1:0-18722 GCA_034698045.1 Paramacrobiotus richtersi | reverse complement strand
GTTCCACTGTAGTATCCGACTACTGACTCGCGCACTGCTCGCATTCTGGCGCTCAGCCATTGTACCCTGCTTTCAGCACTAAAGGCTCTATAATCCTAATTCACAGGGGTCGTGATAACTCTGCATTACTAAGGGAGGCATCCTAATCATCGCTCGTTGACCTTTGTGGCAGTGTACAAAAAGAATTGCTTATTAAAGGGGACGTGTGGTCCAGTGTAGCTATTCTTCTGTAGAAACGCGAACGGAAATTTTGCGGTACCAATATTGGCAAGTTATTAAATACGCTGAGCAAACCGCTGCACTTTGTGGGTGATAAAGGTCATATAAACAATCATCAGACTGCCAATAACTGGATGAACACTTCGTGAATTTGTATCACCTTATGGCAATGGAATGTGATCCGTTGATGATCGAAATACACGTGTCCGGGCGAAGTTGAAATAAGTTTTCGAGAAACATATAGACGAGAATTCAAAGCGTAACCGCAGATCCACTCCGGAATCTCAGATGTGTGCATTTTATTCGACAACATTCTTTTGTAATAATATGCATAATTAACATTTTCATGGCCATTCGAGGTCGCAGCACTAAATAATAAATAAATAATAAATACGGTACGGAATAATATCCGCGGCTGACAACGTTACGCAGCATAATTCTAAAATAACCCATGTCGATGATTTATAAACTACGGTGTTTAACTTAAACACCGTCAGGTTTTACAGAGGTTTTCGTTTCTTTCCAGACGGCCAGGATCGCCGTCAGTCCTGCATCTTTCCGAAGCATCCAGATTGGAAAGCAAAATCTGCCGGAGATCTCTTTAACACCTGAAAAACCGTTTTGCGTAGATCAGGTAAAGCGGCAACGAAAAGTACTGGATCCAGTACCGGCTGTAAAATGTATAAAACCCTTGACACAAGAGACAAACTCGACCGATAATTCATTTCCATAACACCTGCACTGGCTAGTGTGAACAAGATATTCAGCGGTGTCCAGCAAGTGGTCACACTGATTGTCAGCAATGTCAGTACAGTAAAAGCATGAGCGCTTTCTTTATCATGGCGCTTCGCACCCGTCGATCCGTGAGACGGTCCGGAGACCAGACTAAGCACCGTTATTACCGGACTGCACAGTGTGGACTGGCGTGGTTCGGCTGTACTGGCGTTAGGCTGAGCCGCTGTATGAAACCGACGTCGACGGCACATAAACCAAAGGTACGGGAAGGCTCCTATGATGATAATGTTTGGCAGTAAGTAAATGACGAACTGTAAAGCTAAATTATACTCGGCCAGCGACGCGATGTTCATGATGCAACCGACATCTGTTGGCCCACGAAAATAAAGAGCATCCAATATGACACCGGGAAGGCACACCCAGTTGACGTACACCCACGACAACAAACACAGCATCAAAGACATCGTTTTGGAGTTGTTGGTTCGATACAAATATGGAAATGCAACGGCCCAGATGCGATTGACCGTAATCAACAGATGGGAATGAATTATTCCGGGTCCGACGACGAAATTCCCATACAGGTGGGCCGTGCAGGCCACGGATCCGAGCCACCAGGAGCGAGAGGTGAATGTGATTATTGCGTTGGGCGTGTTGAGAATAGCAAAGCACAAGTTCCCAAGGAGAAGATTGCCTAGGTAGATGTTGAAAGGCTGCTGTAAGCGTCTGTTGATAATGAACAGGATAAGGATTGTGCCGTTGAGGAGGATCACACAAGGAAAAAGAACCATCTGCACACTAGGAAGAATGCCCAGGATGCCATGAAAACAGTAGCATTCGTAGATGTTGCATTACTGAAATTGTTTGTGAATGCACCATGCTGGTTTCGATGGTGTTTGCCAAGCCGCTCATCTTGATTCAAAATCTCAAGGTCGGTTTACGAAGATTGTTAAACACACGATGTGGGTGTGTGGCTCTAGATTCTTGTTGGAATAAGAAATTTACGGATACGATGTCAAAAAAATATGAACATACTCAGTGCTAATATAAAAATCTGTGCAGAACAAAATACGGAAAATGGATTCGCTCTGTATGGTTACTTGTGCTAGATCGGTACGATATAAGTAAACAGCGACCACAATGCTTCTCTCATTGATTTGTGGATTTGTGGTCTATCGTAGATTTGTAATAAGTCAATCGTCGATTTGTATCTGCTGTGACGACTCAGTTTGAAACCGACTGCAATCGCAAGAAACAATTACTGGAACGGTTTTGCATGGGTGGTTGATCTTTCCTAAGCTGCCCTTTCCACCCGTTGCAACATCATTCAGATCTAATACCTTGTCGATTACTATGTATACGTCTTTCCACTTCTAATGCCAATTGCCATTTATGTAGGGCAGATCTACTGACATCCTGATCCCTGAGCAGTGAAAGCAAATAAGAGTTTAAATAAAGAGCCGATCGAAGACTAATTTGAGTTTCCAGTGGGTGAGCAACGACCGATAAAAGAGACAAATCCAGTGTAACTGGAAATCTTGGCCACCATGTGTCATGCAATTCCTGCGTGCCGAACTATGCGATTGGTTGCTGGATAGTCCTTTGTTCTTTTTTCGTTTCAAACGAACTTTAGTATGCTGGTACTGAACAAGATTTTGATATGTTACAAATGCGTTTATTAAGTTGGTTTACTATAGATAGTTATATCGTTTAATACAAAGAATATTTAATGATTCGCGCTTAGGATATGAGTACAGGAGGATGGCTGACAATAGTCACATGAAAACAAAAGAAAACATAATCCAACAGCCACACGTTACGTAGGGGCGAACATCCATTCACGTACCCAATGTTCGCGGGCCAGTTGACAGCTTTAAACATTTTATCAGACTGATCGGCGAAAGAACCAATGCGAGCAAACAACCTGTTCTTTCGACAATTTTTAGCAGAATACACAGAAACAAATCTTGCGTTTAATAATCCAATAATTTATTAATCACACGCATGGTTTAATATCTATCCCACCAAACGGTTTAGCCAACAAGATTAGATCAGCACAAAAATTTCATGCATAAGTATAACACTCCCATAATATTATAAATAGTAATGCCATTACGGAGCCGCCGTTACATGGCTTTTCCAACAAAAAGTAAACCCGCTCAGCAATACAAGCATGCTGGCATAAAACGGTGCCACAATGTTATACCAGCTATAGTAAAGTCTATATCTCAAGCCATACTCATCATTTTATACTTTTCGACCAAATGGTTTAACACCCACACGAGCACTACTATCACCAATTCGGCTTAAAACACTTTGCAGTGTCACACAATACTACCTATGCGTCACAACCAGACTGTACATTACATCGCGAGCGAGTCGGAGCGACGCACAGCTACGTAATATGATCGGGAGAGCAAACACGAATACCGTGTCTTGCGGGTTTGCGTTTAGTATGTATAATAATATGTTCCCGGTTTTCTCTTGGTCGCTAACCATCTCAATCCACCGCATGACGACATAATAGCCTTTTCACATGAGCTGCTGCGATGCAACTTTCACATCTATCCGGGTTCGCTGTCTGAAATCCAACATTAACGCACCGTGACAACGTGTTAACAAGCTGGTTGGATTTTCTGTGAGACATTTTCCGTATCCTACGTTTACCTGTTAAAGAATTCGCATTTTAAACTATAAAGTGCCAAAGTTTTGACAGGACATAACTGAAAATGCCGGGTTATAGCAGAATGTGGAGCTGTTCTGTTATCGTCAATTGCTTTACCACGTCAATTCTGACTATGATAATTGTCAGATTTGGCATAATTTTCTTCATGGTATACAGTTCTCTCGAGTTTCATATGCGACAGGTATCTAGAATATTCTGGGAGACACTTTTGTATACGTCGCAGAATACTGATGTAAAAGAGGTATTAGTGAAACTGACTGGTTTTCCTTTTGTAGCCTCAACCAAAACGCATTCTCGCCTACTTCGGGACGATCGGGTTTTACTTGCTGATACTAACAATCATGCACTTGCGATCAGCAATCGCACCCACTAAGGAATCCTGGCAGATTCTTCTGCACTTGCGGCAGTCGCGCCTTCGCTATGACAGCACCTATTATGTGGGAAAGCAGATGGCGTCTTTAAAATTTCTTGACGAGAAGCACAAAGCTCTAAAATCTAAACTAGATTTTGGAAGTATTGATGCCTACTCTTTCCTCACATTGATGATGTTGGGAGTTGGAGTATGTTATTCAGTCAGTATGTTCGAAAGTACCCATCTCCATCGATTATTCAAATTATCGGTTTTAATCATCGCCATAATGGAACTTGTAACGCACCTGATGGTAACCCTATGCCAGTTTCAAACGAGTCAACTGGGACTTGCAGTTCAACGCTTACAGGATCACGAATGCAAACTCTCGCATCCGGGGATATATTTTCCCCATATTTGCTCTTGCATTCACGAAGACCCAAGTACCTGTTTACTGTACTCCGACATGGTCGAATACGTTCCGATGCATCGATCTGGATACCTAACACTCGCTGCGCCTGCGATCCACACTTGTCGTTGGCATCAGATCAGCTGCACTGACGGTAATGCTTGGTGCTGCAGCAAAACAACACGCATAGCTAAGCGGCAGCGCATGTCACAACTGATCTGACACCACCCCAGCTACGGTGATCCACCTCCATGACTTATTTCACACTAAACACTTGTAGCCGGCAGGGAGGTTACCCGGTTGACGGTTTCCGTTGGAAACCTTTTTCGTCAACCTCAAAAAAGGTTTCCCCTATGGTTAAGGTATGGGATCGGCAAGAAGGTTTCCGTACCCGGCAAAATGGTTTCCCTGCGTGGTAAAAGGTTTCTGTGCCCGGCAAAACGTTTCCGTACCGCATAGGGTGCATGGAGAGAGACGAGATTCCAATTATTGACTGTGCTCAGGTTGCTGTTTGCTCGCACCGTGTGCGCGCAGGACACAATAAGTGTTTAAAAAGCGCGAAGAAAGAGCAAGGTAGATATGCGTAAATTCAGCGCTGCGTCAAAGGTACAATTTGTGAACGCTATGCAATGTGAATGAGTACACCCAAAAGCAAGATTATGACACAAGTTTCCCTGATCACGTAAACAGTCTATGGATTAAACAGACTTCGAAATTCAATATCTTGCGACAAAATGCAGAATGCTTGTAGCAATGTGAATTATCTGTTTATGCATTCTGTAGCGTTTCCAAATCGTGCTTCTGATCAATCGCTGAATATATGCTCCGCTGAATATATGCTTATTTTGTTTGCTTTGTTTTTGTTTACACGCGTGTTGTGACTTGCGTGCGTGTGGGTTGATGCTTATGGAAACTCAGGAAAAATGTCTTGATAACCAGTCTTGAATCGTGTCTTGAAAAGTGTTTAAAGTATGCGATCGGCTTTCAGTCTACCGCTTCTATGATAATATTATGTCTGGCAGAGAGGGAAACCAATTTGACGGGCAGCGAGGTTACCGCTTCTATGATATATCTGCCAGAGAAGGAAACCGGTTTCACAGGCAGCGAGGTTACCGCTTCTATGATATATCTGCCGGAGAGGGAAACCAATTTGACGGGCAGCGAGGTTACCGCTTCTATGATATATCTGCCAGAGAGGGAAACCAATTTGACGGGCAGCGAGGTTACCGCTTCTATGATATATCTGCGAGAGAGGGAAACCAATTTCACAGGCAGCGAGGTTACCGCTTCTATGAATTATATCATATATCTGCCGGAGAGAGAAACCAATTGGACGAGCATGGTTACCGCTTCTATGATATATCTGATATGCCAGGGAGGGAAACCAATTTGACGGCAGCGAGGCGGGTACTACGAAAACCTGGGTTTGGGATCTGGGACTGGACCTGGTAGACTGGGATCTGGTATGGGACTGGACATGGGATATAGCTCTGAATGGTATCTGGTAGTCTGGTATCTGGTACCGACGGGCGGTACTGGTATCTGGTTTCAGTTAAAATGTTTCTTTCGTAACGCATTGGAAATCGGAATTCGTCCCTTCTAACTGCCGTTGCACTGACAGTTCTGGTCACTTCTGCAGTACTGTTCTACTATTTTCTAGACCGGCATCTCCTAGGATATGTGTGTGCAGGTTGACAGCGCTCCATCCTGATATCTGAAAGGCTGACAAGCAAGGGACTCTAACCGAGAGATTCGCAAAAATTTGAGACTGACAAGCAAGTTACCCGACGCCTCATATTCGCAAAAATATGGTGATGATTCTGAAATGTAGTGGCATATGTACTGATCACAAGATATTTGTCCCTAAGGGGTGGTTATAAACAGTGAATGGTTATGAATTTTCAAATTTTCTAATGCGTGAGTTAGTTTTGCATAGCGGTCTACGGCGGATAGATCAGCATCTTGATCCTATTCACGTAGACCGCTATGTTACGGCAACTCACGCATTAAAAACTTCATAGATATTCACCGTCCATAACCTCCCCTTGGCAAAATACCCTGTGATCAGTACAAACAGTACAAATACTGCTTTTTAGAATCATTCTTATGTTTTTGCGAATAACTTGTGTTAAATGTAGGGGTACATAATTATATTTTGTCCAAGGGTAGGTTATGCTCGGCGAATAGTTCTGCATTTTAAGTATACTGCCGATTGCCATTGAGATCCATTTAACAAACGCTTACTTACATTCACAATAAAAAGTACTACAGAACTGTCAGTGCAACGGCAGGGTTAGTAGGAAAAATTCTGATTTCCAATGCATTACAAAAAGATTTTCATCGAAACCAAATACCAGTACCGCCGGTCGGTACCAGATACCATTCAGACTTACTTCCCATATCCAGTCCCATACCAGGTCCCAGTCTACCAGGTCCAGTCCCAGATCCCAAACCCAGGTTTTCGTAGTACCCCAGCGAGGCTACCGCTTCTATTATATATCTTGTTGTTTGTACGCACTTGTTTGTACATAGCGTGCTGAGTGACTTTTCTGCCCTCCTACTAGAGCTTTAGCATCCTTTCTTCCCATGCAGTGTTGTAAAATGATATTTTACCTAATACTGTACTGGTAGAAGTTACGTTACAATACGCTTTGGATTCGAACACAAACAGGTGGCTATATAGCAGCGTTTTACAAGCGCTAACAAAAAGAACCGCTCGGCAACCAGAACGCTGTGTTTTATAATAATGTTTTGAGCTTCCTATATACAGACAGACTCACTGTACAAAGTATTCACACTGTACGGGTGCGTGTTTCGAGCTTACTGTCGTCAAATAACAAAGCCGGCTAGAGGAGACTACAAAACAGGCAAATTTGTGTTCTATACATAATGCTTTCTATATTTGATTTTTGATTGTATTTTTGACGCTCAGGCACATTTACGCAGATTTGTCTTTTTGTTTTCTCTCTGTTTACTTACAATCCAGTGAACAGCAAAAATTTGACTGAATACGGCAGTCCTTTCTCCATCCAAGCACACTGTGGGGTATGCAAACCTTTTTACCTGGCACGGAAACCTTTTTACCTGGCACGGAAACCTTTTTACCTGGCACGGAAACCTTTTTACTTGGCACGGCAAACTTCTTGCCGGGCCCGGAAAGCTTTCTCCCTGGCAAACATCTTTTTGCCGGGCATGGAAACCTTTTTGCCGGGCGCGGAAACTTTTTCGGCGGGTGAGGAAACCATTTTGCCGGGCACGGAAATCTTCCTGCCGATCCTATACCTTAGCTAAAGGGAAACCTTTTTGAAAGGTGGCGAAAAGGTCTCGCCCTCTAAGCGCTTTGCAACCGATTAAAAAAATTTAAGCATACCGGTGTGCCACAACCAAAGCAGAAATTATCTGCACTCACCCAAAAATGGAGTTGTCATTTTGTTTTGTGTATATTTCGCTCGGTTTGTAAAAACAACAAATAAAATTGGTTTCCCTCTTTTGTAGATATATTATAGAAGCGGTAACCTCACTGCCGGTTAAATGGGTTTCCCAAGATATTGATTTTCGAAATCTATTTAATTTAAGGACTGTTCAATGAAACTTGTGTACTGTAGTAATTTTGCTGATGTATTTACTCACTGTATAGCGTTCGCAGATTTTAATTCTAATTATCATGCAGCGCTGAATTTACACATATCTATCTTGTCATTTACTAGCGCTTTGTTTGCACACGTATTGTGTCCTGCGCGCGCCCGCTGCGAGTAAGCAGCGACTGATCACTGGGAATGACAATCTGTTGTCTCTCCATGTACCCTATGTGGTACGGAAACTTTTAGCCGGCGCAGAAACCTTTTTGCCAGGCAGGGAAACCATTTTGCCGGGCATGGAAACCTTTTTGCCGGACATGGAAACCTTCTTTTCGGGCACGGAAACCTTTTTGCCGGGCGCGGAAACCTTCCTGCCGGCCCCATACCTTAACCATAGGGGAAACCTTTTCGAAGGTTGACAAAAAAGGTTTCCATCGGAAACCGGTAACCGGGTAACCTCCCTGCCGGCTACACGCGCTTAGTTATAGTTACGTGCCAGTGTGAATGCAGTTGCACTGCTCTAGGTCTACGCTCATACCTCTGCGGTTGTCCTACAGAAAACATATTAGTCAGCAGGTCATTAGTCAGCCGTTCTGCACCATCATGATCATTATCTTTTAGGAAGGCCTGCTGCATTGGAAACTGGAGGGAGCAACGCACAAGTGCAATGTTCAACTAGAGCGCCACCGGAAGCTGAACATTGAGTCAACTTCAGAAGTGAACAAAATCGAACATGCCACATCGTCCAGTTCAGACGACGGTATCCAGCAACTTTCCAAACGTATCCTGGCACGACTGTTTCACTACTTTGACAGTCTGGAGCTGACCATATTTCGTCGGGTTTGTCCTGAATGGGATGCTATCATTACCTCGACCGATGTATTGCAGATATGCTACAGAGGTAAGAGACAGAACCTGACCTCTGTGGCTAGTCTGCATCACTGCTGGACACCACATATAACGGCAATCCTCCACGCGGGCGTCAATACCCGTGGCGATGGATTATTATGCGGAGGTCGGCTGTTGCGCACACTTGTTGAGAAAGATCTCCACAGTTCAGTACAAACAATGTTGCTAGCCGATATGATGTGGTATTTCAAGACGGGCGGAAAAGAAAGCAGTTTTGCCGGCCAACTTCAGCGGCTTGTTGAAGAACTGGATGGATTAGCGAGCGTCTGCAAGGTCTTGGTGCTGCGGAGAGTTAGAATACTAATGTATATCGACAATGACGTTTGGACGAGTGTTTATGTTCATGTTGCCAGAGGACGAATTGATGAGACTCGGCAGGTTACCGTTCAAAATTTGTGGCAACGGATGGAGGACGGCTTGCCACCTTTGGAAGACGCCCAGCTCCGGCAGCTAACGGTGTGGATCAGCGAGCTTGGACACTCCTCCAGGACACGTATCGCAGATGTAGGTGTTCGTTCATGAAGAGCGCATTCAGAAATTCAAGTTATTAGATACTATACAGGCTTGCCTGACCGCCTTATTTAGAAGTTCATGTTGGTTTTAAAACACAAAGAATATAGTTCTTGTACCCCCTCGAACACCCCTAAGCCTCGAACACTTCCGAACCCGAACACACATTTACGCACCGGCGAGCCTCAGACCTTTTAGCATTGGGGGGGACCTCTGAACGTCGAACACCTCCCTACCCTGAACTTCGAACAGAACTCTACGTTCCGCGGTCCACTTTCCCAATAAGCCAGACCTCTGGCTCCCCGAACCGGCTCCCCGGTACCGTCAGCTAATCTTGATGTAGCGCAATTTGCACGCAAAATATTATTGATGAAACCGGCATCGTCTATGAGGCATCAACAATTATGGTAGCTCTAAACGCCGCCAGGATGACCCCGCTGGAATGGTATTTTAAATAAAGAATTCACGATTGCTTTGCTGGCACATTGTCTGCTAAGGCATTAAATGACGGTATCTGTCTTAAGTTTTTGTGATTTGGCAAAGGTTACAGAAAACGTTAAAGAAACGGTGAATCCCAAACCAGTTCAATTGCTTTGTACACTTTAGTTAACCGGCTACCCACGGGGTTCTCAACAATTATAACCCTTCCCGCCAAATCAGTGCCCCCTCCGGGAAACAGTTTCTCGACCCCGAACACCTCCGAACCCCGAACACGAAATGGCGTACGGAGACTGCTCGGAGCCCTGAGGTTCCACTGTGGTGTCACGAAAATGCGTTCACTAACTTCATGCAGTCCAAGACCGAAGAGGAGGAAACAAGAAATCCCATGCGCAATAATCGTGACCGATACGCCAGCATAAGAACTCAGTTTCGCTTAGTGTACATGACCTCCGCTTCGGTCGAAAACATTATCGTAGATAACGAAATCATCGAATGGGAGCATGGTCGTTTTAACGCAGGTCCACGTGCACGATAATTGACGATGATTGTTTTCTTGCTTATTGAGTTCTGATGGGTCTGATGTCGACTGCCAGAGCCGCAGAATTTGAAAGTACAGAACTGCCAAGGCAACAAGCGCGATTACTCGTACATAATTAATAGCGGACCATACTTGAACAGTCGACACAGACCACCAAACAGTTATACCAGTATTGATTTCCAGAGAACACAAGGTGTGGCACGAGATCGAATATTAATGCCTTCGTTTTACACCAGATGTGAAAGGCTTTAAAGTTGGTGTTGCATTCTGCAGGTTCTCAACAGTAGACAGTCTACTGATCCCCGCGAAAACGTACATTACCGCGACCGGCAATGGACCGGTAATAACCTGCCCACAGTGGATATGAAAAAGCTGAACAAACTCACCCTGCACACACTCCTAGCTCGGTGTAAAGCCAGCTGGGAACCTTTGGATATTGCCGTTTCTTGGTAATGTCCGGAAAACACCTTGAAGAACTTTTAAACTCTGGTGCGCATATGAAAGACGTAAAAGGAAAACATCGCAATAGTGAATCTAGAACGAAATAGGACGGAGATCCTGAAGTATGATAAAAGCGCATGTTTATTAAACGACTGCTTTTTTTGCGATCGCAGTGAATTTTTGTTACTTTGGAATTCACGGTTTTCACCGTCGTCTAACACATAACCTGTGCAAATAGGATTTCATTTCTTGTTGGCAGAATCGGACGCACTACAGAACAGACCGCGACGCAGCTCGCCGACGTAAAATAGTGATGAAGACTGTAGTAGATCCTAATATCATGTAACGTTGTAAGGACGATTGAGGTTAAAGGTAATGTATGAGCAGGAAAAATGATGAATGTTGCTAATACGTTCCCGATACAACCAAGAATACTGAATACCGAAAGTATTAATCCCGCGGATAAAAAAAGGCACGGTTCTTCCGTCTTAACACATAACACGATGAAAAAGTCCTTAATCTGACGCCACGAACGATACCGCCAGTGTCGAAGCTTGACTGGTATTGCCAACGCGGAAGAAACTCAAGGAAGTATCGCTGAGCAGCTCGTCAGATGAGCCGTTAACGTTGCTGTTGAACAACAAGATGCGCACCAGTCGGAAAGGAGAAGCAGAATCGAAACGGCGGGCTAATAGTTTTTGCGCCAATAATTTCTGCACGTTATTCGGAGCCTGCACGCGGTAAAACACGGTGTTTCGAGGCCGTCATGGTAAGGAAATTGCTTAGTCAACTAGCGATGTCCCAACAAACCAGCCAGGAAACTGTAAATGTGCTGGTTAATGACGTTTGCCGTCGCACTCGCCCCGGCGGTACGATCCACAAAATGCTCACTTTACAGAGGCAGTCGAAACTGCCATGCATGAACATTTGGCGCTTTCCAAAATGGGGCCGTTATTTTTCCGTGAACGGTCTTTGTCGGAGGTGCCCATGCAGACGCGCCCAGAAATAGGCTAAGCGCGGGTTGCATCCGGGCAATACATGAGCAGGAAGTGGCAGCATTGTTTTTTAGTCGGTGATTGTAACGGCTTGGTTCTATAATGAACTTTTACCTTCCGCTTCGTAGTGTGAAACCTTACAAGATGAGGCTCGTTCTACGTTTTAAAAACTGATCAGCAGAAAGCTGCCCAATTAAACAGCCAGCGCCCAGCAGTGAAGTACCGTTATCAGACAACTGAGCACACAGTTTGCGCTATTTAGGGACATACCACAAAATACATATATCAGTACAAAAACACATTTTAGCGCGGCTGACGCTACCCAAGGCAGTTACGCATACGTGCAGCCGAAGATGTTTTTTGTAACTACATAACCGGCTATTCGGGTATTGTTTACCATTTAAAATAAATGTACCGTAGATACCGTAGAACAGTCTCGTCCAGCATTGCAGACACAGTAGTTGCCATAATTTGCAACTCAACACTGACTCAATCCAGAAACTGTTCACCTTCAGATTTAACACTACAGTAAATCGAGAGATATTGAGACATTGGCTGAGACTTTACGAAGAACATTCGTCATCAATTTCGGACCTTACAATTCACTAACCGAGTTCTGCCACTGCGATATACGTAGCTCTGCTAGTGGGTCAAACAACATGGGTCAACATGATCAATGCGCCAGGTTTTTCAGGCTGAGACCCGGTATTTCGCCCGGTGAAACATTCCATTGGGTTTACATCACATTGTAACGTTACAAAACATAGGACAGATGAGGACATGTGTTGTGAACATAGCCTAACACACACAATGAAAGAAGCATTGGCATATGCGAGGTTAGCCAGAATAAGCCATGGTAGAGGTGGGCGAAGTAGCGGAGGGAAATTGGCAAGCTGTACCAGCACTAGACTGGCGGATCCCCAAGAGAGCGTGGGCCAGCGTGTTGGTGGCGGCCACGCAGTTGACGACGTCATTTCTGGCAATAACGTCTCGTACAACAGCAATGCCGTGATCGAGATCCTGCACATACTTCTGATAGCATCCCGGGGGTCTGGGACCAGCAGGAGCCTTGCTTAAAGCGTCCAGGGCGCGACCAAATCGTTGGAGAGTGTACTGGGAAAGAGCTGCAAACACGCACAGACTCTACATAATTTCGAGCATGTTCACAGAAATTAGATCAAAGCAAACGATTGTCTGAGGTGATTTAGGTATTTTACGTTTGGCGAATCTGGTATATTAATCCGCACTTCTAACACATCTTTGATTGACAAATCTTTTTGACAAATCTTTGACTGGTGCGCACCAACCAAAGATTTGTATGCAATCTTGTATGTGGCAAGTACACACCTGCTCCCGAAGTGGGAGGGCAGACGGACGAATTGACCGGGGTATTGGCCATGGCCTCGATGTTCTTCAGGTCGAAGTCAATGCGGAGGTTGACGCCGATGCACTCGTTCCCACTGGGAACGAAACCAGCTCCCAGTTTGTCCAGCCAGGTGTTGTCGCCCGTAATGGTAATCAGCAGCTGCGTAAAAAAGTCGATATTCTGAAACGGTGTGCAGCCGGCGGTACCGCCGCTCTGAGCGAAAAAGGAGATCTCGGCGGCCTTATTCTCCAGTTCATTCAAGTCACTCAACAGGAGACGGTATAGCTCTAAACAAAATTACTCTTGCTAACTGTATATGTTAGGCTTTCGATCCCGATGCGATTTTCTTACCGTCTGTTGTTTCGGGGTGCGTGATAACTGGCGGAACGCACACCTGAGCGCTGATGCCGGTAACAAAAGCCGCGAAAATCGCTGCGCGAATCATTGTGGATGAAGTACTGTATACAGTAGTCAAGTTGTAACTGGGGAAAGTAGTTACAAAGCTACAATGACAGAGTGCAGTTTCCGATTTAGTGATGGTGGTTACATACATCTGAACTGCAGCGTCGGTTCAACAGCCTCATCTGCTAATATATAGCTAATGGGTTTATTACTCCGCAGTTGAACAAATTAGTTACTTATGGCTTAGCATATTTTAACGTACGCTGTTTTTGTAAGTTAGTCAGACAGAATACATTTACGTGGACACGCAAAGCGCCGGCAAAATGCCGAATGATAAAACCAACGGCCGTCTATAGACGATGCTGTACGTGTCGTGTTTGTTGAACTGAAGGCCTACGGCGAATCTAACCACGATCTTGTCACCGAATCAGTCCGGATTTCGCGCTGGTTATTCCTGCGAGACCTTACTGCTCAAAGTTACGGACAAATGGAGAAAAACAATGGACGGGGCGGGGTTACCGCTGTATGTTTTCTGGATCTGAAAAAGGGGTTTGACAGCGTATCCCATGCAAAGCTACTGACCAAACTACAGCAACTTGGCATCGGAGGACGCGTTTTGAAATGGACATACAGTTACCTTACGGGACGAACACAGAGAGGACGAAGTGGAAGCGAACGTCTAACTGGCTGCCGCTGACGTCTTGTGTGCCACAGGGAACAGTGTTGGGACCGATGTTTTTCACCATCTACATAAATGATGTATTTACCGCTACTACCACACAGTCCGAAGTAGACTGTTTTGCCGACGATACAATCGTGTATGCGACTGGAAAAACGAAAGAAGAAGCCAGTACGAAGCTTAACGAAGCGTTGAGTCATGTTGGGCAAGTCATGGCGAAAAATCTACTGCATGTGAACCCGAAGAAATGTCAGGCCATGTACTTTTGCAG
Organism: Paramacrobiotus richtersi; assembly: GCA_034698045.1. Lineage (NCBI taxonomy): Eukaryota > Metazoa > Tardigrada > Eutardigrada > Parachela > Macrobiotidae > Paramacrobiotus > Paramacrobiotus richtersi. The sequence continues at coordinate 4,197 of JAQGAU010001554.1, read as the reverse complement.
CGACCGTAACGTCCAAGCTGACCCGGCCGTTGTAGTCAACGCCGGAATGGTGTCAACGGCGGAATTTTATTGTTTGCGACTGTGAGCTATTGTCATAAATTATAATCAGGGGATTCAAAGCTATAGCGGCTAGGAACAATCAGCTGCACATTGTACTTTTCCTAGGCAAAGTTTTCTTTGTGACCCAACATTCGATTGTCGGGATCTGACCTTGCAGGCGGTCGTTTTCCAGTGGAATAACAAAATAATCAATCCACACTTCTTGTGTGCATTTCTTTGTAGTTATTGATATTCGCACTTTTTGGAGCTCTATGGTTTGGAGGCCACATGCAATTTTCTATAACATATAAAGAACGTAGTTGCTACAAAACGATATTGTATGTCAGCTAGCGTTCTGCAATGGTCCGAAAAAGTCAGTCCAGTCCGATCCAAACTGTATTTTTATGTCCCAGACCCAGTCAAAATCCAAACTCTGCCCACCCAATCCGCCCAGTCCAGTCCAATCCAATAATTTTTTTCTCTAATCCTGATCCAGTCCACTCCACCCAAAACAAAAATTCCTTGTACCGCTGAATGACTCAAGCAAACATACGGTCCCGCTAACCGACTTGACCATCATTTTCAGCTCCAACGAACCTCAGCAAACCTAATTGTAAACTAGAAAAAATTAAACTGAAACTGAAAGGAAGGCCGAGTATAGCAATCCTCCGGTTGTTAAAAAAAAGTTCACTAGACTTAGATTGCCAAACGCGTAAGCTTTAGGCCGATCTACAGTTTCCGCAGTCCTCGAATTTGTTTTTAACTCGGGAAGCCACATCGACCTCCGCCCGCGCGAACGCCGCTGCGTGAATAAGCGATCCTGCGGCTGTTTGAAGAAGGCGTCTGTAGCCGGCAGGGCGAATACCCGGTTGACGATTGAAGAAAGAAATTTCTCAACCGTATGTCCTCAGGGAGATGCGATCATCACCTTGACCTTTGTTTTGCAAATATACTACAAAACTTTTTTTTGCAAATATGCTACAGAAGTAGGAGACGAGACCTGGCTTTTGTGGCCAGTTTCCATCACTGTTGGACACCACAGACTACGACGATACGTGGACTAGACATGCATGAACGCCTGGCTTTTTATTAGACTCTCAACAAAAACCAGCTTAACTGTTTCAAACATTAATTCACAGCGTTGTTAGCAAGTGTGAGGGGCAACACCAGGTCTGACGGTCACGGCTCCGTCCAGTTGGGTTCCGGTTTCTTTGTCAGCACACCATTCCCGCGTTGTCGTCTGGGTTTTTCCGGTCCGGGTAAATGTCTGTTTGGCACTAAACTTCCCATTCGGATCGCAGCTAGGGCTATACCAAGCCGCTACAGCTGCAAGAAAAATGTGTTTGACTTCCGATTTCTGTGATAGAGTGTTGTACAGATAGTTAACCTGCGCCGCATGCGCAGACGTGCGTTTTTCTGACACGCTCGTCCGCGCACAGGGGAGAGCGGCTAAGCAATTAAGGAAGCAGTTTTTCTACTAATTACATTACCTAGAAGATTTCTAGTATTTTTTGGAATCTTAAATTATTTCGTACAAAGATACAAATTAATTCTATTTAATACCTACAATATTCTTTCAAATACATATCTTTTTAACTGTAGCCACTCCTTTCGTTCAGTTTGCTCGTTCGAGTCTTTTGGTCAAGCGAGAAGAGAAATCTGGCCGTTTATTTAACAAACTTGGATGGGCTTACATTTTAAACCTTATGTATGCAGCGGGTGTGGATGTACGTATGCTAAAACTGTTACCTTCGGGATGCCTGGTTAAGGCCTCCACAGCCTCAGTACACGTGCACTTCCCTATGCTTTTCCATCCAATGACTAAGTCCCTGCTGTCTTGATTCGGGATCGAAATACTGGTCCAGTCCAAGCACTGTGGCTCGCCTGCAAATGCAGAATTATGATAACAATCTCGCACCAGATTTCTGCCGATTATTTACATTTGACTGTTTCTGGCTGGTCTTTAGCGTAACCAAGTTGATTTCCGGTTATCGGATCGACACACCATTCTGTTATCCTTCCTCTGCGAGTGGACGTTTGCTTGGTACTAAACTTTCTTCCATCAGCCTCACAGTTAGGAACGTATCCGGCTGCTTGAGCTGCAACGAAACTGTGTGCACACGGTACAGATACTGTATATGTATCGTTACGTCATCTACCTCGCAAATGCGTTTAGTGGGGCCTTTGTGTGAATCAGGCCATACTGACAACTTGACAAGTAACCCCGAGGCCACATATTCGTAAAAATATGGGACCTATCCCGGTATGTAGTCCTAAATATACTTATCACTGCTAATTCTTTTGTTGGGTTCAGTTTAAACATTGAGGAGTTATGGGTTAGTTCTACTCAAATATCGAGGAGAAATCCTCAACTGTTAACACTACGGTTTGTGAGATTAGCTGGTATGACTCATCAGCTTGCGCCACTCTCTCATAGACCGCCATGTTAACAGTTAATGGTTTCACAAATGCATAGCTGCTCACTATTTGAACTGAACCCAATCAAGAAAAAAATAAGCAGTGGTTAGTATATCTGGGGCTACATACCGCGGTCAATTTCAAAACGTTCAGTCACTTGAGAAAGTGTTTACCTTCCGCATCCGATGATACAGCAGTTTTGGCCTCTCTACACGAGCATTGGCTGATACTTCTCCATCCCTGCACGAACTCTCTGGTCTGCTGGCCTGGAATGAAGATCGTCTCAAAGTTCAAGCACTGCGGTGCAGCCTCTAGCAGCCCGGTTAACAAAACCGAAACCAGGGCTACCTGCGTGAATAGCTTCATTCTGCAATACTTAGGTAATAAAGGCCCGAAAATTTAAAAGATTATACTATTCTAGGTAACACGTCAGCCAGATTCCGGCCGGAAATTAATGCTGACTGAGCGTGCAGTGAACTTACTACTGCTTAATAATTTGGAAGTTTCCTTTTTATTGGTAAAGTTGTATCACCAGCTAGAATTGAGAGGAATGCAAGAATGCTTCAGGCATTAACAATTTAGCGGTCTCCGGTTCCCCAGGCTAAACGGCTGCCTTTCCTCTAGATGTGCTTCAAAAAAAAACGAAACCTGGGCGACCATCGTATATAGCTTACATATTATTATAACTCCTTATCCTAAATCCCCGAAAACGGGGTAACAGTTTGCGCATAAACGGCTAGCTCAAAAAATACGCAAAACATCTTAAAAAATCCAGGCAACTCGTGGGCATGTCGAGATGGGGGTTTGGTTTACAGATTTCAACTCCATGATTTTATGTTTGTTAAAACTCTGAAAATTCTTGGTTACCGAGTGAACCGCTGTAACTTGGCTATCGATTTCCGTAAAATAATTATGTATATACTAGGCGTTATTATTATTATTCTGTTATGAATTTCGTTCCTAAACCTAAATCCCCGGTAACGGGTTAACAGTTTGCGCTTAAACGGATGACTCGGAACATTCGGAAAAAAATCAAAAAAATTAATCGCCAAAAATTTCCAGGCGGTGCCGGAGTTTGATTTTTTGAATAGCAAACATAAAAATTTAGATTTGCTAAAAACCTGAAAATTTAATTGATCCTCTGGATTACCGTCCGATACGAGGCGTACAGTGGATAGAACTATAGCTCGGACAAGTTGGTTGAAATGAGGTTACTCTTATTCTTTAATTTTTGCTGTGGTATTATCAGCGTCAACGAATCCACCATTTAAGAAGATTAACTCAAAGCGAGTGATTCGTGTCAACAAAGAAATGGTACTTTTCTGAATTAAACAATATTCATACACTTTTGTTTTCATGAGATGGAATTAACTGTTCGCAAGTTATAAACGGTTAATAACTGCAAACCAGTTAAGTGAGTGCATTTATATGGTAAGTGTTTCATAACTGCAACGCTGAATTCGAACCGTTAACAAGTACTTAGGTAATCGCAACAAATGTGGTCCACCTAGTAGTTACATTTTGGCTTTGTAAAACAGCAAAATTTATTTGTTTGTTGCCAGGACACTATACACATCACTCAAGCACCTAGATGTAATAGTGGGCTGCCTGCCACGACATGGCCTTGCTTGAAGGAGACGGAATACTGCTATATATTACAATATACGAAAAACAAATCGTCAAAATATTCATTTTTCCATAAAGAAAGTTTTCACCACTTGCTGGAAGAATAATGAACAG